>SCDY01001966.1:0-36110 GCA_004143825.1 Drosophila micromelanica | reverse complement strand
GTACTTGTGTCGACACGTGCCGCGTCCCAAAGTCTTGACAAATTTTTTTTTGTTATGTAAATTTTGTGCGGCTGCTGCTGTTGCTGCTTCTGTTTCAGCCGCAGCTTTTGCTGTTTTTTCTTTAGGTCGGCATTTGTGCACCTGTGTGCTGCCAAAGAAGTTTGCACTGTTATTGCTGTTGTTGTTGCTGCCATTGTTTAAAGGTTGTACAAACAACAGCAAAACATATCTGACTGGGCATAATTTTACCAGATTTTATTTGACTTTTACTTTGCGGACTACTTTTGAAACCCATCCGGAGTCAGGCAAATATCCAAAAGATACCCACATGATGGATACGCTCTTTGATAGATGAAGGTTCTTGTTGTTTTAGGTTATACTCAAAAACAATTTATCTATTTATATTTTTATACCTTAAGGTTTAAAATTTCTTAAAATATATAAACAATTTCAAAATATACTAGGTATACTCGTAGTTGAACACTGTGTTCTAAATAAAAATAAATCGCTTTGCAATAAAGCTGAAAGTTACTCGTAACAAGAAAAGTTCAACATTATTCAGCCAAAAGAACGCAAAATCAAATTTACCAACTTTTCTATGAAAAGTTACTGCGATTTTTGTGGGCGATGCAGCCGGCCGCATAAACAGGAAATTAATTGATACCCAACCATCTTGGCAAGCCATTAAATTGAAATAAAAAAAAAGTTGCAGTCAAATTATTGAGTGGGGAAGACGCAAACTGGGCGAAAAAAGTTAAAGGTAAAGTGAAGCCCGGCAGGGCTGTCCGTCATGTCCGAGACAGTTGTGCGAGTCATTCGACGAGATTAGACAGCTAGAAAAACACTGAACAAATACGTTTATCTAAAGTGTATTTGAAAAATAACAGAATAGATAGAATAACTACATACAAATATATCTAAAATTTAAAGCAAGAGAGACTGTTGATTATTTAAATAGAAAAATATTATCTACACATTTATCAAAAATAAATATCTAATATTATAATAAAATTCAAAATAATTAAAATTAAAATTTTTCATTTCCTTGTTGTAGCTTATCGATTTTCAATTGAAGTGCCTAATTTCGATGCGCTCTGTAGTTTCTGTGTACCTAATTTTTGTTCGCATCTGCGATTGTGTCATAAATAATGATTGCAAATAATATGACCATATCATAAAAAAAAGCTGAGATATAAAAACCCAAACTGAAATTGTGCTCCTTATCCCCACACTTTCTGACAAGCAACCACACCCCCTCTCTCACCACCCCTCTCGCCACCTTCCGCACCAGCGTATTCAGCCATAAATAAAGACAATAAATATGATGATAATTAAGTGCGTCGCACATTCTCTCAATTTAGCCTTATTAACCCAAAACAAAAAACGAGAGAAACACAGAGAGAAGAACAGAAAAAAAATGAAATGACACAGATATTAATTTCCCACACGAAGGGGCCGCAGTCACGATATACATACGTGGTGGTCCCGCCAGAAGAACCCCAGAAGGCAGCGCCACCAACAGCACAACAACAACAACAGCAACAAGAAGAAGAAGGGCTCCCCTTTCTGGGAGCTGGGCATAAAGCCTAAACGTAAACGAGTAAATTGGCAGATTTAAGCAGTAAACACAAAAAGTGGGCAACAAAACAGGCCCCAAGTCGGGCCCATGTAAGAAAGTGTGTGTGTGTGTGTGTGCGTGTGTGTGTATGAGATATGAAAATATAAAGAAAAATGTCAACAATCTATTGACAGCTGAGACTGTAACTGATTGTGCGGCAGTTGTGGCATTAAAGCAAAGCAGGGCACGTCGCAAACAAAGCCATAAGCACACACACACACACGTGACACACACACACGTGGCACACACACACATACACGCACAACACAATGCTTGTAATTTAGATGTCAATAATTTTGCAGTACATACTCTGAGGGGCGACAAATATTATTGCCTGGTCTACATGGAGTGTGCCCCTCTGTGTGTCTGTAACATCAGTTTTCCAACAACAACAACATCAGGCAATTGATAGACCCCGCCCAATAACAATAAAATAATGCGAAAATGCTGCAAAATTTATAACATATAAATAACAATTATATGAAACAAGCGGCGAAATGTCATTCACTGCCCACTCCTCGATATTTATTTATGTCGCCATTCCAGAAATTAGTGACTGTGCGGTAAAAATAAGAAAAACATTATGATATGTTTTTACCAAATTATGACATTATCAATGAGACATTTTCATAGCCCGTTTAAATTGCTTAAAAATTGCAAATGATTGTAAAATGCCATATAAATATTTTTATACATAAATATATATTTAAAGAGATGCTTTATGCAAATCTTACCAAAATTAATGCAATTTGTTTTATATATTTATTAAATATTTATTTTACTATTTAGCATATTTTCTAAAAAATATTCACCGGTTTTTTTTTATATATATATTTTGAATTTTTTTATATATATATTTAATACTCATTCTTTTAGTATTTTTATAAATAAATTTTATAATATAAATCGATAAATTTATATTTAAAAAGAATGAAATATTACCAAAATAATGCAAATTTATTTATATATTTTTTTTAAATATTTTATAATATTTATTTTACTATTCAGCATATTTTCTAAAAAATATTTAACTTATATTGTTTTCAATTTCAGTTCATTTATTATTAAATCGATAGTAAAAAAAATTAAGCAGATATGAAAAAGAAATGCAACTTCAAATATATTCTGTTGTAGTCGTTAATCGAGGTGCCACCTTTAACGGCCTGAACCCTTTTAGCAAATGCCAATTCAGGTGTTTCGATGTGGCAAAGGTCAAGTGGTTGCAGCGGCGCCAATTGCCATTTGCCATAATGCCCATGGGCACAAAGCTTGTAATAAACAATTAAAATAATGCTAAATATTGTGGTGAAATGCGAGAAATGACAGGAGCATTGCCACTGACAGACAGACAGACAACCTGGCAGAGACGTCTGGAGAGGGCAGAGAAAGGCAAAAATAAGCCACAATTAAAGCCGGACGGCACAAAGGGCCAAAATGGAGTCGCTCCCGAATGGGGTCTGTTGTGGACTGTGGTCTGTGGTCCTCGCACAGGACTCGAATAATGAGGCAAACCGCAAAAATTACACAAATGCGAAAAGAAGAGAAGCGAGAAAATAAGTAAGAAAGAGGGGGAGAGTGAGAGAGAGAAATGTGCCAAAGTGAATAATTTCTTTTTAATTTCCACTTAAGTGCTTTTTAAATGATTTACAAAAAGGAGTGCAACACACACAACACACACAACAAACACGCACACGCACACACATCAATTTAAACCGACTGGTGTTAAAAAAAAAAATTAAAATTCTGTCAGATTCAAGCAGGGGCAATGGGAGGTGGCAGTGGGTGTGGCAGCTCGACAGTCGGCAATCGTGGCTGAGGATGCCTAATGCGTGAGATGGTTGTTGTTGTTGTTGCTGCTGTTGTTGTTGTTGGGTTAGCTGCCTGCAATTGTTTTTGTTTTTATTTTATTTGTTTTATTTTTATACACATTTTTTTGAAGCTGTCAGTTTGCTTCAGTAATCGACTTATTCATAGCCTACAAGCGATTCAATTGCCGTTGGACGGAGTGAGGGGGAGGAAGGGTGGGGGGCAGTCACAGCTCGGCTTGCCAGTGATTGCGATTTCGCATTCGCTTTGTTTTTTTTGGCAGGACGGCTGCGATGTCAGGATCTGTCATTACCGTTATTTATGGGGCGCATTTTAAAACACATCAAATGGGAGCAGCGGAGCATCCCAACGAGAATGTTCGGGCTCATCAATGGGGAGGGGGTGGGGGCTGCCGAAATGGCAAACCGAAAACAGGAAACATTCGCATTGACAGCTGAGCCTGGCCTGGCCTGGCTCGGGACGACAAGGACATCGCTTGACAGTAACCAAAGAGGGGGGGACGCATAAAAGTAGATGAAATTGCCGGCAATACACTGAACCGAAAAGCAGACAAGCATA
This sequence comes from Drosophila micromelanica, assembly GCA_004143825.1. Classification (NCBI taxonomy): domain Eukaryota; kingdom Metazoa; phylum Arthropoda; class Insecta; order Diptera; family Drosophilidae; genus Drosophila; species Drosophila micromelanica. The sequence goes on along the minus strand of SCDY01001966.1, from coordinate 32,107 downwards.
CAAAACGGGGTAAGCAATCTTCGAGCTGTGCATTTCAGTTGGGAGCACATAAAATATGAGCTCAACTGTGTTTAAGTTATAAACATCATTACTTATAATCAATTGAATTGGGCCAACAGCGGGCATTAAATCTTAAAGAATTGCTGGCTATTCAACAATTATTCAAGAATATGAATATGCAACTTGGAATATATTTAGAAACCAAAAGCCAACAAATTTGGCAAACTTTTTTAATGATGATGTACTTTAAAAATCGAGCTGAAAATGCAAAAATGTTTTCAACTGTATTGGACGATATAGATGTTCTTTGTATCCTATTAATTTGTTTGAATTAATATTAAATTGCTTTGTAGGTAGCAGCAACAAATTTCTGGCCAAAAATCCCAAGCGCTTGACTTGGTTAGCCAGGACGAAGCAGCCTAAAATTCAAACCCTGAATTCCGTCAACCGAATTCCGAATTCCGACCGGGCGACCCATTGACCAAGTTAAAAATCTGCCCCCGCCCGATATATATAAACATGTATATACATATATATATGCATGTGTGTGTGTGCGTGTGTGTGTGTGGGCTGTTGAGTTATGCAAACTGCGGTAACTGTTTGCTGTGGCGTATTTCATTTCCAGCAGCCACTTCAAATGCGGTTGGCGGCATTTGGGCCGCGGAATCAAGCGCCAAGAGACCTCATAAAAACGACTAACGGCGCACAGCGCACCAACACATATTAAAATGTGGCTTAATGGCACAAACACACACACACACACACACACACACACACACGGAACGGAGTCGCAAAGGGTTCAAAGTTTGACAAAAAAAAACACACACGAACAAAAAAATAGACAAATGGGAAAAGGAGAACGCGCACAACAAACGTATGTATTTCGTTCCATTTTTTGTTTTTTGTTTTTTTTTGCCATTTGTGTGTTTTTTTGTTTTTATTTTCTTTACACTGTGGTCTGTGCGAATTGGTGCCATGCCATGCAAGGATATGCAAGGATATGCAGCAGGGATGTGCACGGACACGATTGCATAATTTGAATCGCCAACTTGGGCGATTTGCAGCTGCCACGTGTCAAAGTTGAAGCCGGCCCCAAATAACTTTGCAACTTGCCCAAGTCCAACGGGATTCCGCAGGACGACAACAACAACAACAACTGCAGCAGACAGCACAAAAAAGAGAAGTCCTGTCCCCGCTCGCTTCCAAGTGCAGCGGCAACAGTTCATTAATCTATTTACAAGTTCACGCAGACAGTTCGCATAATCAATCAATAGCGGTCGCGTGGACAGAGTGGGCGTGGCAGGCGTGCCCGATGACTAATGGCGGCCGTGTAACGGCTGTGGCTGTGGCTGCCGCGGCGCAGCCTCGTCTTCGGCCTTGCCACAGGCTCTGCCCCAAGCAATTACATCACAAAATATTTCCCACTATGAACATCGATTTTGGTCTGCATATTTCTTAAGCTCGCTTGAACAAGTTTCCGACATCATATGTAATATTGTATAATACATAGCTACTCAAAGAAAAACAAGTAAAAGCTGCTCGACTAGAAGATGCCCTAAATCCACATGCGAAATGTAGATGCATATACTTTAATCCACTTTCAGTCACTAATTTTATAAAAAACTGCAGAAATTTGTGTTTAGTCTAGTCTAAAAAAATCGATATTTATCGATAAAAGAATTTAATCAATTAATATTAAGCTTCAATGCGATATGGCCGATTTTTATATTTACTTATATTTTCGATATGATATTCAATGTGATATTTTTTTCGATGTATTATTATCGAAACTTTGTTTTCGATTAGCATTCCCTAGAATGTATACTTGAACTGTGTTCAGGGTATAACACAAAATTCTCGTTTATAGTAATAGAATTTTGTTATAATTTAAACAATCGATTGCAATAAAAAATCAACTTGAATGGACAATTTAATGGGAGCATTAAAAAAAAAGCCGAAGACGAAAAGAAACTATCTAAAGTGGACACCGATCCAAGACGCCGATGTGTCGATCGATGGTGGCTTCCTCAATGCTGCACAGCTTTCGGGGTGGCCGCGACGAGTGCGATGGGCTGCGTATTCTGCTCCGGCTTCGCCTTGACATTGCCGGAGTCACCAGCTACCTCAGGGGGAGCCTCCTGAGCTGGGGCCGCCTGTTGGCTGGCATGGTGACAACGGCACGGCGAAACCCATGCCTGCTGTTGCAGCTGCTGTTGCTGCTGTTGCTGTTGCTGTTGCTGCTTCTGCTGTTTCTTGAGGCGATTGCGTAGACGCACCTCGGGATGGCCGCAGCAGTGCTCGCATTCATCGTCCGAGGATGAGGAGCTCTCGCCGAACATGTGCGGCTTGCGGTAAATGCAACAGCATTTGGACTTGCGCCGATTCATGCCCTCGTTGTCGATGACGCCCTCGTGGAACGTCACGTGACGCTCGGTGTCCACGCACATGAGCAACAGATGGACACCAGAGACGCCGGGCCGATCATCCGGCGCCGCTGTCCCAATGAGCCCAGACGAGCCCGATGCCGCCTCCGGACCATTCACGATAATGGTGCCGCCGTCCCCCTCAATGCTGATCGGGTGCGCTGGCTGCTCTTCCATACTGCAAAACTTATGTCCGATCATTTGATCATAGATTTGTGCTGATCAACAGAAAAAAACACACACAAACCTACCTGTTCAATGTGAAGTCAAAAAAGTATATTCCTGTTGTGTTATCTTTGAAATTTTGATGGAATTTGTTTGTCTCCAAACTGAAAGCTGAATTAACATCGTTCTCAAGCAAAAGCCAACTCTGATTGTTAGCTCTCAAAGGGGGGAGCTGATTTTCATAGTCCGCATCAGCAGCAGCAGCAGCAGCAGCAGCTTAGCCGCAGTCATTTGGCTGCCAAAAAATTGCGCACGATTTACGTCAATTGGGCGGCAGCCAGCAGCCACGCCCTCGAGCACCCGCCTCCTGGCTATGTTTACCTAAAATGACATTGACTTTACCATATCCCCGCTACTGCAATTTTCCGCTGTATTATTGAGTGAGCCATTTTCCATTACAACCCCACCCACCCCTCTCTACAGTTCGCCCACAATTTTCGATTCAGTTTTTCCTTTTTTTTTGCACATTTTTTATTAACGCGCTGCAAATAAATGTTGAAAATAGTATAACGACCACCAGGGGTTAAGGAACTTTGCGCAAACGCTTTTTGAACATTTTTTTTTTTGCATTTTGCTTTTCCATTTGAATGCCCTGTAAATTGCATTGAGTGAAAAGCGTGCATAATGGGTGCCAGCCAGACAGAGATCGAATAAAGTATAAACTTCAAATTTGATACTAGATAATTTCTTTCAATAATTTGAATTTATATTAATCACAATTTTGGGACAACAGCTCAGTTTTCTATGTTCGCAGCTGGATATAGGGTATCTCCTGGTCGGGCATTTTCGACTTTTTTTTGCCGTTGTAGCTTACTTCCTGTCTGCATTTATCTGGCATTAGGAGCAAGAAAATTATATTTGCAGTTGTGCCTCGGGGCGCTGAGGGGTCAATAGGCCGATGGGACAGTAAAAGAAGAAGAACCGCAACAGTTTATCCCGACGAGCTGAATGATGAATTTAGCCCACTGCAGTGAAAACTTTTTTTTTTGAAGTTTTAGAAGAGGACCAAAGATGCAGTTTTAAATTGTTGAGATGACGAAAAAAAATTGTACAAAGTGGAATACAATAGGATACAAAAGAGTGTGGTTCAAGTTCATAGCTCAGACAGAAAGTTTGATGTTTTCAGTGAATCCAACAACTTTTTTCGAGTGTAAAATCGTTTTTGGTCTACCAAAAAAAAAGTGGAGACGAATTGCGGCCAGATGACGAGTACAAGTGTGGATAACAGGGATCCTGGTGCAAAGGCAGGCTGAGTAGGTCAATAGTCTGGAGTAAAAAACAAGCTTGAAGGCTCTCAAAAGCTTTGCGCTACAGTAACCACCAATTAATGACAATGCTTCAAGCAATTCCCAGAAAAATTGACTAACAAAGAATATTCCAAAAAAATTATTAAAAGGAAAAATATTGCTATTGTTATTGTTATTATTATTATTTAAAGTACAGCTGCTAACAAAAAAAAAAATCTCACATTTTTTAATTAAAAATAAAACGTTAATATTTCAATAAAAAATCTATATATAAAATAAGTAAAAGCTCTTATTTTAATATATAAAATTAAGAAAATATTTGTAATAAATTTTTCTTTAACCAACTTTCTTATATTGATTTTGTTAGTTACATTTTCATGTCAGAGAAGTTATTTTCTATTCCTCTTATTTTCATTGCCTATAAACGTTAGAAAAGTAATAAAAATCTATGGCTAATACTCGATAATATTACATTTTAGATAAGTTTAAACTATTTGTTGGCCCTAAACACATTTCAATATGTGCAAAAGTGGGCGAAATGTGTTCTTGTCTAGAAGCTATCGAGTCTAATGAGTCTGCTGGTCATAACTCCTTGCGCAGCCATTGAAATGAAATCTAAAATTCATTACGAGTTTTATTACGAAAGAGAGAGGGGGAGGGGGAGGGGGAGTGGGGCAACCCGAGCTCGAACTCAAACTGAAGCTCGACACGTAACGACTCAACGTAATGAGGCGCGTGCCTCGCCTTCATGCCATTTATGTCCCAATGGAGACACGCTCAGCGCGACGACAGCAACGCCTCAGCCTGCGGCTCATATCTGCCTGGGAGCCAGATGGAATTGTGAGCTCGAGATGTTTGTGGCAGACTCAGGTCCAGGCTGCGTCGTCGTCGTTGCCGGAGTTGTCTTTGGGGAATAAGATGAATTACATGCTACTTCAGGCAGCTGCCAGCTTAGATGCTGACGACGACTGCACCGGGCACTTGAGGCCCAGGCCCAGGCTCAGGCTGAGGCCCAGGACCAGGCCGGCCCGGGAAAGACATGTAGATAAGATGTTACGTATACGCACAAAAAGGTACCAGAAACTAAATCCCCAAGCAAATAGTTTAGCTGCAAGCAACAACAGAAAAAACGAATAGAATGAGAGACAAAAAAAGAGAGGGAAAGGTGGAACAGTGCGGGAAATCAACCGCACGGAAATCATGTCTACGCATCATTCTTTGTGCGCTATTACTTTACCAGCTCCCCCTCCAGAATTTCCCTTCAACTCCACGCTTTCTTTCTTCTTTCATTTTTATACGTACATATTTTCTACTACTTTTATATTTTGTTGTTGCAAATTTTGTATTGTGTTTCGTTTGCCGCACTTGTGTGTGAATTTGCGTGGCTGTGTGGAAATGTGTGATAAGCAGTTTCCGCTTGGGAATAGACCAACCAAAAGAAAAAAAAAGAAAACAGGAAAATACCGTACTGCGAATATAGTTCTTGGTCTAGGCTTTCCTTTCCTTTATATTCATTTTCTCTGCTTTGCTTTCCGTTCCTCTCCTTTTTTTTTTTTTTTGTATACAACAGGCCATTTTCCTTTTCATTGGCGTCGAACTGGCGTGTCGAGTAGGAGGATCCTGATGCCGCCAGCAAATGCGAGAATACAGTTAACCAGCGGCAAAAGGAAGCTGTGGCTACTAATGCAAATATAATGGCAAATGTTTCGGAAATATTTCACAGATAAAATTGGTAGAGGCACGCCGACCCCACCTACTACTATGCCTACTCCCTACTCCCTACTCCCACTTCCACCTCCATTTCCCTTGCATGCCTGTTTGTCCGTTCCGTTTCCATTGTGCAAAGCAAATCGGAACGGAAAACTATTTGATGCCATTTGTACCCCTTGCACCAATGGATAAAAGGGCAATAAAAAAACAAAAAAAAAAAAATTTATATGGTAGCGAAATATACGTATGATAGATTTAAAGCATTTACCGATTAGGATATTATTATAAAATTTGTTTTGGTCTCCATTTTATTTTTTTTATCTATATATTTGTAAAAATGTTATAAATATATAATATAAATATATCAAAGCTTTTAATCAGATATATATATACAAATACCAAGGCAAAGTAACTTATATTGTCTTTGCAAATATTCTGGTATTATTAATCAGAATGTTGTCCCAAATTTTTCACATATGCGTGTGCATAAATATGTTTGCTTATATATGTATATATAAATGAACTTAGACATTTATTAGCTGAAAGCCCTTCTATGCATAAATAAATTCATAAAAATATTTACATATATTTGTCCACATATCTGCCTCAGTTTGGGGTTCCCCACATATTCAATTTTTCGCATTTTTATTTGTTTATCTTTGCGCTTAGCCTGGCTTTGAGTTACTTAGTTACTTTTAGTGCTTGGCTTCAGTAATCCAGATAAATTGGCACAACAGTTGTGGAACAGTTGCGTTTCAGATCAGCAACTAAATAAACCAAACATAATTTCCAACCAACAACAGCAATAACAAATAGAGAATTCTTTATGGGCTGAACTGACTTTCAGTTTCTGAAAATCTAATACAAAATTCCATTACAATTATCAACATTTTATTTAACTCGCATAATTTGAAAGCAGCCCTGCCCATAATACAAACGAGTTAAGAGCCCTTCCCTCCCCCTCCCCACTTCCCCACTCCCCACACCATCCATTCACTGAAACTGCTGCGATGCGACGCGGCAAATGTATCATAAATTTTCATGTTGCTGCTCGCTGTTGCTCCAAAAATACGAAATACGATTTTCTATTGTATTTTGCGAGTGAGTGCTGCGGGGGTGGGAGGCGGTGGGCGGGGGGGCATATGGTGTGTAGTGGAGTGAAGTGGATTCAGCGGCATGAAACTGGCATAAAATGCGAAGCCCAAGACAGAACCCGTTCCGAACCGGAGAAGTAGTGGATGTAGTTGCTGCTGCTGTTGCTGCTGCTGTTGCTGCTGCTGCTGCTGTTGCTGCTGTTGCTGCTGAGGCAGCAATTTGTGTGTCCAGCCATAAAGCAGCAACACCCGCGCAGCAATGCGCAGGCCGCGGCAGAGGAGAAAAACAAGACAGCAAAAAAAGAAAGGAAAAAAAATGAAAGAAAAAAAGGAGGAAAAAAAACACGTCGAAAAAATGCAATACAATTTTATTTTATGCAAGAAACAAGGACTGGACAGGAACTGAAGTGAAGAGCTGTAGAGTGGCAGCGGGGTGGGGTGGGGTGAGAAGGGGGGCAGTCAGCCAGGCAACATCTTTATGGTGAAAAATTTTAAATTCCCATTGACCCGGTGGAATTGGGGGAACGTAAACAAGAAAGAAAAAAAAAAAAAAAAAAAAAAAAAAAAAAAAAACTGAACCAAGGCGCCAGCACCAAGAGAAACGAGGGCGACGGGGCAACGGGGCAGCCGGGCAGGGGGACGGAGGTGAGCTGGTGCTGTGCTGTCGGTAAGTAGGCAAGTGTATGTTACATACAGACAGACATAAATAAATAAATAACAAGGAGCTCGCAAGGATATGAAAGCAATAAAAACATGAAATGCGCGCCTGAAATTAGATATACAAAAAATGGTAGCGGCAGAAAGAAAGAAGCGCGTCAAATTAAAGTCAAAGACAAAGGCAACTGCAGCAAATGCCACAAACTAAAACACGCTCACACACACACACACACACACATTTACAGGGGGAGAGGAGGTCACATAGATACAAAGACGAATGTCCTTTGAAGTTGCGAGTGTAACGTGTGGAGCTCAAGGATTCGCTTTACAGTGGGTTCCACTAATGCACACATTTCAGAACTGAGCGCGCATGGAAACACGGTTCAGAAACTCCTATTAGGGCACACTGGTTTACAGTTTCCGGCTTCCGGTTTGGTTCCCCATTTGATTCCAAGTTCAAGACTAGCTTATTTTCGTATTGGTTTCAAAATCAAACAAGCCAGAAAATAGCTCAGGTTCAATTAAAATCACTTCCTTCGACAAGAACCTATTGAACTCATGTTAGATTTATTTCGCAGCAGATCTTGTGTTGCATTACAACATGTTCCTGCAGCTTTGAAGGAAGATCGCCCACCCATGTCCGACAGCCATTTACAGCTCGAAGGAGGGTGGGAGAGGGGAGGGGGAGAGGGCTGGTGCAGTTGAAATGCGCAAGAAAAGTGCCTGCACTGAGCTAAAAATAAATGACTTCTCGTTCCGTTCTTGGGGGCGTGGCGCATGCAAGTGCCTGCTGATGCTGATGCTGATGCAGCCCCTTTGAACTTCTTCTTGCACCTTTTCATTTCTCTTTCTTCTACAATTTTGTATACTAGTTCGCCAAGTGAAAGGAGCATATTCCGCTTGTTTAATTTGCTTGCTATTGAAGCTAGAGACTTGAAACTTGAAATATATACATAAAATATATACCCGCATCAGATAAGGTATTGCGATTTCTTCTTTCATTGCAAATCGAGCAAATCTTTAACTCGAACTCTTAACTAATAATCTAGCATACAGATTATTAAACATCTCCTCTAAAGATAACATACTTAGAATATTATGCCAAAATCAAGATATATTTTTAGAGCTAGGGAAAACAAATTTTTCTGCTCCAAATTTTGACAGTTTTTGAGTATTTTTGAGTATTGCGCAGTCGTTGACGCTCGACACAAATGTTTTAGTTGCATTTTTTTTGTTGCTTTCATTTTCGGTGGAAACGAAGTTTACGCGTGCTGATGCGAGTAATGGTAATGGCAGTCAGCCAGGCAGGCAAAGTCAGTTGCAGAGTCGCCACACACACCCTCAGACACACACACACACAAGCGGAAGCTGCTGCGCCAGTGCGTAAGACGAAGAAGGCTGCATAGGAGCGCTTCCTGCGTCCCTTGGCTCTAAGCTCTTAGCTCTCAGCAATTACAGAAAAAAGCTTTGCAATACTCGCACTTTGCAGCTGCTAATGCGCCAAGCATTCTAGATAGCAGCAGCAGCAGCAGCAGCAGCAGCAGCAGCAGCAGCGGTAGCAGCAAGAAATCCAGGCTAAAGGAAGCCGCACAGCTATCAACGTGCAACGACCTGTTCTGGAAATGCTCCTTGGTTTTTCCGTTTCGTTTCGTTTCGTTTCGTTCCCTTTCGTTTCGTTGTGTTCCGTTTCGTCTGGCTTAGTTTCTTTTCTTTTCTTTTTCGCAGCCCACCCCCCTAGGGTTTCGGGCCGGGGCTCAGGATTCCCCGCCCTCCCCCCCCCCATTCCCCCCCCCCCCCGCTCCCGTTGCACATTTCTACTGGCCTTTTAATTAGCGCATTGCCAAAGCCGCACACTCGACCAAACTCTACACGACACCATTCCCGATAAGAGGCCACTTTTTTTCGCTCTAGTTCTTATTTTTATTTTATTATTATTATTATTATTTTTTTTTTTTCCAACCTTTTGGTAGTTTTTTCTTTTTGAGCAAATAAAATTTTCATAATGGACTACACTTGAGTCGAGTATCCAGTTGAAATCGTCGGAACTGGCGAAATTGCCAATCAATGCACTCGACTGCAAAAAAAAAAAAAAAAAAAAAAAAGAAGGACACGACGGGCCAGGGCAACGGGACACTAAGCTGGCAATCAATTAAAGTGCCGTTACAGTTTGCAGTTCGTAGTTCGTAGTTCGCAGTTCGTAGTTCACAGTTCACAGTTCGCAGTTGTTGCCGTTGTATTTGTACCTCGTCATGTCAACACTTCAAGCTTAAAGCAAGCAATTCTCAAGTTGCCTTCAAAACAGTTCCGTGTCGAGTGTATTTTCAAGATTCGTTAATGGCAAGGATAAAATAACTGCTCAGAAGCGGGGATTTCTTCAGAGTCGAATGGTTTGGTTAATAAATCATTGGCTGACCTGGCTTATTTTATACTTTTTATGTCCCCATTTCTTTGAAAAAAGCTGGCAAATCAAACAGAAACGTTTTTGTTTTGCAAAATTTCAAAAATTTTGAGTAGAGAAAAATATCCGCAGCATTAAATAAAAGTAAATTATATATATAAAATATATTCATCAAACTATAAATATTTTATAACTTAAGATATTATACAACTATAAGATATTTATATTTCGGCAACCAGAAGATATCTGTGAATTCTTGCTTTTACATAACATAACATAACATTTATGAGAGCCGCTTAACAGACCGAAAAAATGTTACTGCAAGAACTATGTCATCATGTTATGTTAATTAGAAGCATAGCAACGAAATCTTTATCACTACATTAACAACAACAACATCTGATAATCTTGAAATGGAAATGTTTCCTTTTTATTTCCATATGTCTCCATATTAGGTATAAGCTTATATGCAGTTGGAACCAGCTCAAAACATGTTTGGTTAAAAATTGCACATCTGCGTTTTGAAAATCGCCTAAAATATTCAATTACTCTGCAAAGATGTACATGTGGATGGTTCGTTTTTGGCTTCTGAGCCATGTCGTAATGCAATTGGCTTCCATCCCAGAGCTGAGCACAGCCGCATCCACATCCACAGCATTCGCAGCCCACCATGTTCGCCTGCTGCCAATTCGGATTCAGATAAATGATGTTGCTAGCTGCTCGTTGAAATTCATGCATTTTTGTTGTTGTTGTTGTTGTTGTTGCAGCACTTGTAGTTCTTGTTGCTGCCGTTGCAGCTGCTGCCACTTTTACCTTCTTTTTTGTTGTTGTGGAGGTGGATAACGGGGTAAAATGAAAAACGTTTTTCCGTTTGCAAGCAAATCAAAAAATTAAATAATATCGCACATTTGCTTTGCGGAAATCAATTCCATTTCTTATTCCACATTTTGATTAATGCAACCAGCCGATGCTGCAGTCCAATGCAAAATGCAAAAAGCGAAGTGCGAACTGCAAAATGAAACTGACAGACAGCGACACACATGGACTTGGACACGGATATGGAAATGGATGTGGATGTGTGTGTGGATGTGTGTGTGTCTGTCGATGGGTGGAGTGGAAATTCAAATGGAAATGGTTGTGCGCGACGGGCTGCAATGACGACGACAATGGCGGCCACTTGACACGTGCTTAAGCGCACACACGAGGGGGCGGCGATGGGTGGAGGGGGAGTGTTGTTGCAACTGCAGTTGCAACCGAGTAGCAGCTGCAGTTTGACTCTTGCGGTCACTTCAATTGCTGTCGCAGCCAAAATGTTGTCAAATAATATTTACATGCACTGACATAGATGTTGGCATGAGTGTGTGTGTGTGCGTTTGCGTTGTCAAGGGCCCTAGATTGAACGTCATATATTTATATAGCATACTTTTTCGCCACAAACTTCCTCACTCTCAGATCAGATTTGTAAAACCTTAACAAATAAATTTGTCAAAACTCAAAAAGTGTTCATGTTTGATAACATTTTGGGGGTAAATTTTTTTTGGTCAAAAATCATGCCAAAATTGACAAAAATGTTGACAAGTTAAGCTCACGGATCCATCCTTCAAACACCCATAGCTTTGTCAAAACTGAACCGATTTTCATGTTGGATGGCATTTTGGTCATGATTTGTCCTATAGATTAATTCTACATTTAAAATTTGTGCAGTTTTGAAAATAAAATTTTTCGATTTTTTTGGTCGAAAAATCATGTGGTCCCCCCTTGTAAATTTCCGAAAAATTTTTTTTTTCAAAATTTAGAATTACGAATTTCTAGCTTAAAACGATTTTATTTGTCACAATTAGCATAAAAAACAACATTTAAGCCGATTCTGAGAGGGTAAATTTTTTGGTCAAAAATCATGCCAAAATTGACAAAAATTTTTACAAGTTAAGCTCTCGGATCCATAGTTCCCAAACTTCAAACACCCCTAACTTTGTCAAAACTAAACCGATTTTCATGTTTGATGGCATTTCGGTCATGATTTGTCCTATAAATTAATTCTACATTTAAAATCTGTGCAGTTTTGAAAATAAAAATTCTTTGATTTTTTTGGTCGAAAAATCATCAAAAATCCGAAATTGTTTTTTTCAAAATTTAGAATTACGAATTTCTAGTTTAAAACGATTTTATTTGTCACAATTAGCATAAAAAACAACATTTAAGCCGATTCTGAGGGGGTAAATTTTTTGGTCAAAAATCATGTGGTTCCCCCTTGTTAATTTTCGAAAAAAAAAATTTTGTCAAAAATGTCAATATGAATATGAATATTTTAATATTTTATTGATACTTTAGTTGCAGCAGTTGTTGTTTTTCTGCCGCCTTTTGATTTAGTTGAATGAAGATCGGGCGGCATAAAAAGTCAAAATTATTGGGCATTAACTTGCTGAGTTGCATATTAAATAAAGCAAATGCAGCTGCTGCTGCTGTTTTTATTGTTACTTCAACTACTTCTACTGGGCACTGGCGATATTCAAGTTGGCTCGTTTGGACTTTAACATATTAGTTTGCACTTCAGTGCGCACAAAATGTTAATCCTGGCACCGCTCCGACTTCCCGCTGCCACCCTTCCGGTACCTTTCAAAAGTATGTATTTTTTTTTTTTTTTTTTTTGTATGCTGCCATCGGGTGCCAAGTTTCAAATTACACGGCTCGCCTGTCATAGGCACTGCTAACAAACTTAACAAACTAAATAAAAAATACTCAATACAAACAAGAAAAAAATTCTTTGGAAGCCGCTACCAATGCTGATCGTCTAGCAGTTATCCTGCACAAAAAAATATTCAAATTAAAATTAAATAAAATTGAATTAATAAATAATAAGTTATGCGATAGTTTACCAAAATCATAAGTTTTGCCTGTATATATTATATAAATTATCTAGTGAAAAAATTTGTTATTTTTTTTTAATTTTCTATAATAATAATTATTTAAAATTTGTATAAATTCTCCCAACTTTTCAGCTGCTCAAACTGTACAGGGTATACTAAAATAGTTAGCATATAAAGATTTATATACATTTATATATGTGTATATAGAAATAGATATACATATGTAAGGAACATTGAAGCGTAACACTTTCGTAACGGCATTCAATCTGTCTTGTCACGGCGTCTGCTTATCCCATTTTTTGGATTTTTTGCTTCGCCTTTTTGTGCAATAATTTTCAACTGTCCATTTATTTCTTCATTTTGTTCATCGCTTCAAGGGGAATCGCATATATTTATATGTATTTAATATCGAGACGGTACACACACACACACACACACACACATGGATAAACAATGATATCTGGCTATTTACGGCCTTCAATAAGACCCTTCCCCCCATCCAGCCAGTTCCAACCAACTCGTAGCCACGTCCCAGACAATGGCCGCACGAATCTAGCAAAAAACCCGTAAAAGATACAATTCATAAAGCAATCCTGAGTCGCTCCTGCGGCTCGTCCTTCTGCTGACCGAGAAAGTTGTTGGCCAAGACAAAGCGAACGCAAAGTTGGACAAGGCACTTGGCAGCAAAACGTTTTATAGATAGCAAAATCACGCAACACTCAGATACTCAAATAACTAGATATGCTACGAGCTAACACACACACGCACACACGCACACACTCGCACACACACGCACATGTCGCATATGGCCTGGGCAACTGTGAAAAGTTTTGTGCTGGTCTTTTGTTGTTGTTTGCATTTTGTTAGATGGCATAAATTAGATACGTGCCGCCGTTTCAGGACACACTTTTGGAAAGCGTTTGTCCTTTTGGCCAGCTTTAAAAATAGCTCGAACCGCCGTGGCATAAATCATAATCAGGCTTGCATTCAGCAGCAACTGCTAATGGCTGCCCGCATGGTAAGAAAGTAACTGTAACTGTGGACAGTGTGTCAACATGCGCCGCCATATTTGCTTTCATCATTTGCGGCCAGAAAACTGCAAAATTGAAGTCGGACTGGCCCACACAGCTTGAGCAAACAAGATATTTTGATTAAGTAATTTGAAGTTTTGTGCAAGCCGTTGAAAATGGCCCTGAGAGGCTGGCATTTTGGCCCGAACAAACAAGGCCAAACGAAATGAAAAGTTTCGCGCGCCAGCTGTGAATGGGAAAGCAAACTAAAAGCGCACAGAACTCCAAACAAACTCCCTGTCAACTAACACCAGCCAAACAGTCCTCTCGACAGCCAGTTATCAACTTATTTCCAACGTACTTTACCCAAATGCAAATACTTTTGAAAGTTTTCTAACCAGAAAAATATTTAATATTCCAAAAATTACGCATTTAATACGATAGAAATTGGTATTGATGATAAATGAAAAATAGTAAAATCTGAAATTTTGTATTATTTTTCAAAAGTTTTTTTGATTTATTTATAACAAAATATATGTGTCAAATTTCAAATAAACGACACTTAGAGATCATTTAAAGACCAGTTGCCCAGTGGGCGTGGCTGTTCATGATGCATTGTGCTAATGCTGTAAAGTCAAATAACAAAAAAAAGAAGAAAAAAAGAATACGCTGCTGCTGATGATGAAAATTTCAATTAGCGCAAAGTGTAATATAGAGCAGCGTCATTTTCATCAAATTATCAGTGACACCTAACCCCCCAACCACCCGCCTACAAGGCCCCTATTCCCATTTGGAGCGACCGCGCGAAGTGCCTCGCACTGTGTGTTCATCTTTCCTGTGGCACAGTTTTAGCCATTTTCATTTCTGGTTGACGACGACACAAAATGTCGGTCACTTGCGGTTTAAGACCAGCCGAGTGGCGAGTGCCCCGCCCCCCACCTGACACCGCACCGCCCCCTCTCGAGAGTCTTCGCTGGCAACTCCAGTTGGCAGCGCCAAGCACCATCCTTGTGAACAAATTGCGAATAGTGCAAATAGCCAGGAAAATTACCTAATGCGCATTTTCTTATTACAGAAATGTGCATAAGAAAATGAACGTAATGAAAAAAAAACACTCAGCGGGCAAAGTATCTGTTAAAGCAAAGTTGATACGCGAATACTCTTCAAAAAATAATACGAAAAAAAAAATAAAATAAATAGTATAAGCAAAATTGAAAAATAAACAAATAAAAAAAATGTACAAATTATTTTTAGAAATTACAAAAAAGTTATTGAATATATATACAAAAAAAACTGCTAAAAATTAAAAAAAAAGATAATAAAATAAAAATAGCAATAAATATAATTGAGAAATAAGAAAAAAAAAATTAAAAACATGTAAAAGTGGCTTTTGGAAATTACAAAAAAATATAAATATAAATATATGTAGAAAAAAATTAATTTTTAATTTTCAAAATATCTAAATAAATTGCGTAATAACTAAAATTGAAAAATTAGGTAAAGGCTAAATATAAAATGTTTGTAAAATTTAGAAATTACAAAATCATATATTGAATATATAAAAAAATTAATTGTTAATTTTTGAAATACAAAATAAAATAAACTTGCAATTTGTTTATGCATTACTAAACAAATATATCCTACATAATGTTTTCCCCCGGAAAGGGTATTGCAAGACGATGCGCTCAACAATCACAGCACAGACTCACAAAAAAGGTGGACGGGGTGGTGGGAGGGTGGAGGTTGGAGTAGAGTGGGGGGACGGAGCAAAGTATTCAAATGCGCCATGCAAATGACGCAAAATGAAATGTATGAAATTGAAAATGAAACGTGAAGGGTGGGCCGGGAGGCGGCAAAACGGCAGAAGGCAGAAGGCAGCTGGTAAATGGTTGATGGCTGATGGGTGCAGATGGGCTTGGAGTCGAGGTTGAGGTTGTGCATAAAAACGAAGAGCAGAAAATGAAAAATAATTAGCGCAATTAATGACCACGTAATTAGCGCTTGAAATCTGCAAGCAGCTATCCAACTGGAGCGAGCTGGCTGCTCCCAAAGCCCATTGCCACAATGTGTGCAGTGGCACGTAAGCCGAGAGGCGAACCACCGGTCGGCACCGGGGGGCACCACCAGCACCACCCACCACCAGCACCACCCCCTCGAGTTTACCTTATAGTTGCTGCGGCCATGTTTGATAATTCTATCGCGGCCAGCTTCCTTTTGTCAGCCGATGCGGTTCTGGGCGACACGCTAATGAACGCGGCCCATTTGCCCATTTAGCCATTTGTGCGCATTTGCAATGTGGCGCCCAACGTGCCTCGGCTTTTGTATAGATGGCAAACGGAAATTCAGCTGCTGTCATGACATTTCTTTATCAGCACCATCAATCAGCACTGACTAATTAAAAATTGCCTTTGATAGCGCCGAAATGGTAATGAAGGAATAAACGAGAGAGAGAGAGAGAGAGAGAGAGAAGCGAATGCGCTGCCTTCCCTTTTGCGGCTATCCACAGTGGGAGTAACAGTATATGTATGTGTGTGTGTGTGTTTGTGTGTGTTTGCATTGGATTATGTGTGTCAACGTGGCCGCTGCGCCACAATTTGTCAAATTTCAAGTGGTTAGAAATTGATGCGCCCCCAAAATTAATGCCGCAATGGGCGCACTCGAGCGGGCTTAGAATAGGCATGGAATGCACAAACAGCCACAAACACACACACGCACGCACACACACACACATGGACAACAGCAGTGCTAAACTTATAAACAACTTAAAAATTCATTGTCTACACATGGTGTCCATGACTTGGGCGCCGTGTCCTGCCCATGGGCATGTCCATGTCGGGGAATAAACACACACAAACACACACACAGGGATACGGACACACAAGAACTCGTAGCTGCCTTGAACTGAATGAAAAACGAAAAACTGTCATCATGTGACGGGAATCAATCTAAAGTCATTTTATAACCCGAAGAGTCATAAATCTAACTTTAATGTTTTAAACGTGACTGCGGCACAAAGCCACAGCAGCAGCAGCAGCAGGCAGACAGCAAGCAACTGGCCCACGGCAACGCCCCTGACCAATTGTGACTCCCCGCAGCAGCAGCCGGTACATCTGCCCAAGAAGCTGGCAACCGCCGGCATTCCGAATTGGAAAAGTAAAACAAGCAAATGAATGTATTTCCGTTTGGGATTTTTCACTTTCCGGCTTTGACGCAGCGTGCTGAAAAGTGTTGCCGCAGCAGCAGGCAGACAGGCAGGCTGCTGCTGCTGCTGCTGGTTGGTTGGTTGGTTGGTTGGTTGGACTGGCTGGCAGGTAGGCATCGCCCCTCCCCCCCGGGTTCTAACAATATAAATGACACAACGAGCGAACGGTTTCGGTGTGGCCAAAATACATAGATAGCATTTTTATTAAATGGGTATCAAAACTATTTTACGTGTTTGGGATCATAGTTGAAAAACGTTGCATCTGTATATGTGTGTGTGTGTGTGTGTGTTTCTCTCTCTTTATCTCTTTGTCTACGTTGCTTGCGTGTGTGCGTGACTTGCAAAATAACAAAAAGTGTAGCATGCTTACGTGCGCCCCATAAAATGCATGTGCGGTCAAAATGGCGAAGAGCAAAGACGAAGCAGACGTTAAAGACGCTTAGCTATGCATGTGTGTGTGTGTGTATGTGTGTGTGTGTCTGTTTGTTTGTAGACAGGTTTAATTAAGTATTCTCACAAAAAACCGCAAACAATCGTAACCCAGATTGCAATATGGGAATATAAACGGATGTTACATTTCATGAAAACAAGCTCCAATTAAGTTTATAATTGCAGCATTTATAAACGCTTTTATTGAAAACAAATATTGCAATTGTTAGCTTTGATTATATGTATGTGTTAACTGCTTCAAGTATTTTTAATCAAGCTATATATATTGCAACACACTCAATTATTGTCACAAGAGGCAAATTTTCAATAAAGTAAATAACTTTTATTAATATTTGAAGTATTTCAATTAATTACAAATATATTTTACCTGGCGTTTAAGTGTATGAAAATAAAATAAATAAATATTTCTAAAATTACAAATAGCCATAAATTGATGTTTAGATTTTAAACTAAAACTTAATGGTTTGCAATATTTTTTTTATGTGACACTGATAATGCTCTTTAAAGATGAAAGATTGGTATTATTCTTAGTTTTGTTGCTCTTTGCAACAATTTTGAATACTTTGGGCCATCCTCTTGGCTGTTTGAAATGCAAAATACGAATTGAAAATGTTCCGCAGAAAATTCACAATTCACATATTCAGCTGTCTGCCATATTTATCGACACCTTTTTCGCACACACAAACACATATTTGAGCGTTAGGGGAGACACAAACACACACACACACACACACACACACAAATACACACTTACATGTGCTGGGTAAAAGTATGCTTAATTTAATCAATATGAAAATCGTATTATTCACTTACTCACATTTATATGCAGAAATATTTAAGTCTCTTACCTGCAATGAAAGAGAGAAAAAATTTTGTGAAATATTTTACTTTATATTCTTAATATAATATTCTTATATTTGTAAGATTTTTTTTTGTGGGTCTGTGTGTGTCAATTCTTAACCTTAACAGAACGTGTTCACGACCGTTTCTGGTTGGAGTGGGGGCTTGGCTCATTTTAAATTCAATTTGGCAGCGCAGATTGTGAAGATTTTGTGGCTCGCAATTTCAGCGACAATTTCTGGATTTTAATCACATTGCGGTCATATTAAATTCATTTTATTATTATTGTTATTGTCCGAAACGGTTGTGTTTTGTGTTTTGTGTTGTCGGCGTAATTGGTATGGTTATTGTTTGATGGTCACCCCAAAGCAGCCCCAGCCCCACCCTCCATCCCCCTGTCAAGAACCCGCCCACAAACTACACGCGACGAACGCTAAGCAACATTCACAACGGGAACGAAGCGTTAAAATTGTTACAATTTAACAAACAATTCAATTAATGCAAATTACAATGGCCGGGCTAATGAATATTTAACGATATAACTAATTTCATTTTCATAATAACGCTCACACAACTGGCGTAGTTGAACTTCCCCCCCCCCTCGACCCATGGCCCCAAAATGGAAAACAAACAACACAGAAACCTCGTTCCAGCCAGCAGCTCTTTATGATTTGCAAGCAGAAAATCGATTGTTAATTGAAAATTGTTTACTCGCTGCGGGCAGCAAAAACGCCAGTCAACCAGTTAACAGCCAGCAATAAACACTTACTGCAGTTAACAGTTCCACTTTCAGATTCACATACATATATAAATATATATATATATATAGAAGAAACGCAGATGCCAGAGCTCGTCAAAATAGGAAAACAAGTTCAAGGAAAAGCATAACCCAATAAGGGCTGCCAATTTAAATAGCATAACAGGCTATAAATATTCCCGTTGATTGCGAAATGTTTTGCATTTTTATTTGGCATTTTATTGAACCGCAAGCAAATACTTGCATATATATTTGCATATTGAAATAATTACATTTTTTTAGTTTAATCCAATCAACCCCAAAAATGCATAAAAATTATTTGTGAATTTTTTATTGAAACCAAACATTTTTAAAATGTGTCTAGAAAAATTATATAATTTTATTTTTTTTTGCATTTTTATCGAAATTTGTAAAAATTAATTTTTAGTTTAAATGCATAAATAAATAAACAAAGGCAAATATCGGATTCAATATTCATATTTCTTTTTTTTTTAACCAAACACGTTTTCAAAAATCTGCCAATTTATGAGAATATTGTTTAACTAGTTCGCTGAAGTGCAAGCAATTTGTGAGTAAATTAAAAAGCAAATATAGCGAATCACAGTTCGTTATCGATCCTTCGTGCATTGTGGTATATATCTTTTGCTAGAAGTATCTGTTGTTGGCCAGTGGTCTTTATATGGAAAATTCGATTGTTGATGTCGTTGTTGTTGTTCTTGTTCTTGGTCTTTTGCTTGTGCTGCTTTATAGAAACAGTTCTGTAATTATGCCACTACGGCTTCGCTGTTGCCCCTTGTTATTGTTGTTGTTGTTGCTATTGTTGTCGTTGCTGCTGCTGCTGGCTTTTTGTTCCAACTTTGCCAATTTGGACACTGTCGGCAAAAGTGACACAACTTTTAGCCAGCACCGACTTCATTTGCTTCTTTTGTCGTCGATGTTGCTTCTGTTATTTTATTTATTTACTTTTTTGTTTCTTGTTGTAGTTGTTACTGTTGCTGTTGTTGTTGTTGTCGTCATAGCTATCACGTTTATTAATAAGTTTGGCTGCACAATTGTTGTTGCTACGCTGCTGTTGCTACTCAGCCAACGCTGTTGTTTTTCTACCAGGCCGATTTCAGGGGGTCTGGGCCCCTGCCATGGCATGACTTGTCCCCGAAAAATGGCAAAAGAGTTCACAGAAAACAACAACAACAACAACCGAAAAAAACAAGCAATTGGCATGAGACACTGCCGAAATGAGCGAAAAGCAGCGCGCTTAGGAATTAGAGCAAAGTGCACTTTTTGATAACTTTTGATTTGTTTTACGATTTCCAGCTATGAATATTTATTGTCATGCCGCTCCGTCGTTCAGTCTTTAAAATGCACGAACATCGCAGTCATGGTAACAATAACGGAAAAACAGCAAGAGAACAAAAACAAAAAAACAAAAAAAAAAAAACAAACAGCAAGGGGCAACAAATTGACACGCAGCATTACTCATACGCCCTGTATAACAGGGTAACAGGCTAACAGGCTGGCAGGCAGGCGGCCAACTTTTTAATTGATGTTTATTTAACGTTCAACATAATTAACTCTGTGGCAATATTTAAAGCATCGTAAATGGACATTATACGAGCCATTAAATGAATTTGTAAACGCTTCACTTGAACTAGAAGTCAACAGAAATGCCTTTTGTGTCCGCCTCCGTTTCTTTAATGTACGCCGTGATTCCATGCCTGGACCAGCCCCCAAACCCATTGCAAAATCTACGCTTATTTGCACTTTAAAATAATGCCATAAACGCAGCAAGGCGCGCATTAACACAGTCGAGCATTGAGATTCGCAGCTGCAAGTGTTCCCATCGCAAAATGTCTACCATCTTAGTGGGATTTACGACGGGTCGTAAATAAAATCAGGCAACTGCGACAGCATTTGCCAGCAGTCAAATAGTGTTGTGACCCCAAAATATCACCAGCACCGATATTTGAAACAATGATATGTGTAACAGTCGCCTGACATCTGGAATAGTATGTTATGCAGCCCACAAATACGTTTATTGCTCATAAATGTTGTGTGTGTGTGCGTGTGTGCAAACATAAATCTTTCAACCTATTTTTTATTGTATATACTTGTAAAAATTTATATGTTTTTATTGGTGTTTCATGAATAAACTTTAATTTATTAACCATAAGTTGCAGCAATGCATTTTTATTTTTTGTTTTTTTTTAAAGCAATTAAAAATATACTCTTAAATCGCGGAATCAAGAAATGTTTGTTTTTACAAATTTTATATTCAATAAAATCTTTTTATAACTTTTCATAAGATCTTGTTTATGTGCATTTGCATTTGCATTGTGAATTTTAAATATACATTTTGGCCATTAAATTTTTTATTATTCATGTCCAAGTCGTAACTGTAATTAACACACAGAATTTCATTCATATCATATCGCATAGGGAAATGCAAATAGAAAAAACTTAATATCGAATCGAAGAATCGCAAGGGAAGATGGGAAATGAGTTAATCAATATACGATTTAAGTTGTGGCTGGTTGAGGAGACACACAGAGACACGGCTCTTGTCAGATGTTATTAATAAATGCACTTGACAACGTGCACTTATTAATTCTTGAGGGCTAAATCCAAAAAGCCAAAAGCGCAAGAGGCAACTTTTGCCCGGCGTACGTGACCAATAACGAGAAATTTCTTATTTACATGGCTGCCCGACTCGGCTGCACGTACTCTATGTGTCTTACACATATATATATATAATATATATATATATATATATATATATATATATATATATATATATATTTATTTATATGTATATAAATCTGGCTTTGTCTGTCGTGTCATATGCGAGAGTCCTGCCAGCGTTGTCCTGTCGCCAGTCAAGTCATTGTAAAGTCAGTGGCCTAAAAACATTATGAAGTTGCTCACTTGATCGTGCAATGTACCTTTTGATTTTGTTGCCCAGCACTTGGCACGTTCCGGGCAACAGCAATTTGGGGAACAGAATGTGGCAAGCAACACCTACACCAGTCCATCCTCTCTTTCTCTCTTTCTCCCTATTTCTCCTCTTTGTTTCTCTGCGCTGCAATGTAACTAAATTAGCACAGCTGCTGTCTAAATCGAGAAATGGGCAATGCCTGTCAGTGGATTTATCTGTCTGTCTGTCTGTCTCTGTGTGTGCTCGCATGGCATTGATTGTTTCTCCTGATGATGCGTGAAAAGTTTATTTGGCCAGTAAACATTATGAAATGCTAGACAAATACACAAAGCCAACAGCGAAATAGTTGCAACAACAACAGCAACAACAACAACAATTGCGAAAACTGAACTGAATGTATTTTGCAGTTTTGACATGTTACCCTCCAGCGCTCAGCGGAGTCAAGAGCCAAATGGAGCAACTGCATCAGCAACAGCACCAACAACAGCATCAACAGTCATCATCCACATCAAAACATCATCAACAGGGGCTAACCGCATCTGTATCTGATCCACACGGGCTATTAAATGCCCAAATGCATTGGCACAGCGGTCGCCGCAACAACAGAATGCATTTAGCAAATGCAAATCGAATTTAGCTGCAAAAACCAACAACAACGGCACAAGGCTCACAACGTACCTGTAAAAGTACTTTAATCAAAAACGCTCGACTCTCAGATATCCTGCACTCAATTGAATCTTATTTCTATATATAAAAAACACAGAAAAAATATGGCTTTCTGAAAAAATCCTTTTTTTTTGAGTTGGATTGGATGAAGTATCTGTTTTCCAAAACAAAAACAAAGAAAATTATATTCAATTTAAAAAAAAATGTTTTGGTTCAAACTTTCTAAGCATCATTTTTGATTTTTTCGTTCTTTTTGTTTTTTTTTTTTTTTTTTGTAATAAAGAGCATTTTGTTTTTTGAGTGTTGCTCTGATTATAAATGTTCTTCATGAACCCAGTTCACCAAAAACAGAAATCTTTCAATCTTAGTATAGATAAAATATTAAATTGAAACTACAAAGTAATGATTAACAAATTCTGATAAATATTGCTTAAAGTGAGAGCAGCTTTAATATAAAGCAAGTTGAGTGCGGCTGTTTAATGGCAAGAGTTAAAAGCTTTGCGTGATTTTGCAGGCTTTTAACAAATATTTATTGAAAGCAATAATATTTTAATCATTTTAATTAGCAATTCGTATTTACATTTCAATTTCAAGGAATGCTGCGGAATAATTTGCTTTAAGGTTCAACGTCCTTTAACGGGGGAAAATTTTCAACACTTTGCTGTGTGTTGCTTGCTTAAACAGCAAATTGAATGCGTTTGCACGCCCACACTCCAACACACACATACACACACACACACACACACACACACGAACAAAATGGCGGCCATATTGCTGTGGCATCTGCCCGGATCCGGTTAAAAGTTGCCTCGTTGCTAATTTATTTAAATTTTGTGTGTGCTTTGATTAAATGCATATTTGCTGCAATATTTTTGTTGAATTTAATTGCTAATAATACAATATATGTATATATATATATATATATATATATAGATATAGAGATATATTAATAATAATAAACGAGCATTGCATTAAATGCAACGATGGCTAATGAATTAGTTTGCAGCAGTTTTGTGGCAACGCCCAGTTGACCACATGCCCACTTTTATTGCCAATAAACTGACTGTATGCAATATGATATATATATATATGTATGTATACATAAATATCTATATTGAATACATATATATTGTTTATTTAGCATTTACATATAATCATTTATTTTTTATATTTGTCTTTCTATTTGATTTTTAGCCTAAGCTCTCAATCTGTTTAATGCTGTGACCTGTTCTTAAATTCATTTCAGCTGTCAGCATTTAGTCACATTTAAGTTTGGCCAGCCGCAGGCGCTGCTTGAAGCAAGCGACCCCACATCTAATTCCTCTCCTCTGCCCCTGGCAACAAGCCCCCGCTTAGAGGCGTTCTCCGAATGCCTGCAGCATTGTTGAAATTGTCGCATTTATATTCATTCTGGACACGGGACTCGCAATTCGGAACGGGGGGAAGGCAAGGCAGGACATTGTTGCTTCGCTTCTAGCTAAAATTTGATTTATTTTGATTTTGTAACATTTCATTTTTTTCGGGCAATTTTAATTAACTTTGGAGCGTAGCTGTAAGCATCATCATCATGTATGTATTTATGTATATTACAATTCGGCTTGTTTGCTATTTATTTATTTATTAAATTTTATACAATTTGATGGAGGCGCCACTCGCTTTGGCCATTTTTTCGCTTTGGTATTTTGTGAAGGCATTTTTAATTATTTATTTTGTGCAAATAAAGCCGGCTGATGTATGGGAAAGTGAGTGTGTGTGTGTGTGGGTGTGCGATCATAAACATGGCGCACATAATAATGAAAGCTTGAACAAACACAAACACACACACACACACAGGGAAAGATACCAAAACACTCACAAACTTATTAAATATGAATCATATTTTGTTGGCACATTTCCCCCTTTCTCCAGACTTAACCGCAACAAGAACAACATTAGCAACATTTACAACAACTTGTGCTTTTGACGACCTCAACAGCCAATCAACAGCCCACAAATATGCCGCACTTTGCCTCTGCATTTGAGTTTTGCATTCTGTTTCTTGCACATGTTTACTTGTTGTTGATGTGTTTTTTGTTTTTTAAATTTTTGAACGACGTTTTTTTATGACACTAACATGTTTTTATTTTGCAATAGCATCAACAGTTTTATTTTGTTTTAAAATAATTTTTTCAAGTTAATTAGAGCAGTTTTTCATAAATAATCTTTAAACCAAACTTTACAAAACTAACTAATATACACTTTATATATACTTATTATATATATTTATATATATATATATATATATATTTTTTTAATGTCATGGATAGAGAAGAGCGAAAAAAAAACAAAATCAAAATAAATACAAGTTCAGCGCATCCTGAAGCGTTGTCTTTTAACGGTCTTAGTGTGTCCCGCCTACACTAAGCAAAATACAAAATAATACAAAAATAACAAATAACAAAAATTTCGCTCAAGTGAATGACGGAAAAAAAAATTGTGCTAACAACATCAACAACGGGCAAATATGCCGATGATGATGGGCCAAAAGCCCCAACGAGCGTGCTCGCCAAATTTTTAAATTGAGTTTTTAGTGTCACAACTAAAATGAACAAATTCGGAAAAAAAGAAAAGCAGAAGATGGAAATCACAATTATCTGCAGAGTACCGCAAATGAAATACTCTTCCTGATATAAGAAATATGCAACATTTGAATATTTGTTGATTTATTCAATAATGTGTAGCAAAACAAAATAATTAACATATAAAAACCACATAAATAGTATAATAATAAATAAATACTTTCTGTTCTGTTTTACTATACATCTAAAAAATTAAATACCTTTTTCAAATGAGCACACAAAACATATTAAATACCGCCTTAAAAAATACTTTCAATTGATGTCAAATAAAATTAAAAAGCAGTTAAGAAACTTTTTATGTTCAAATTAAATATGTTGTGTACTGCTTTTTCTAAGCTTTACAAAGGAAAATCATCTTATATTTTAAGACAAAACTATTATAAACTGTTTCTTTTAAAGCTTTACAACTTTGTTCTTTCATAAATATTTCAAGGTTCAGAAAAGAGCTCATAATTGTTATTTTTTGTACATTTTTGAAACTCCGAAACCGAAGATTCTAATTTCCTAAGATTTAGTGAAAATAATCTGTAATTTTTTAGTTATTCAAGCTTTGTCGTGAACCCCCTATGGTCCGATTCGGTTAGTGTATTTTGTGGTTTGTGGGGCGTTCACTACAGAAAAAAGACACCGCCAGCCTGACAGGTGGAAAAAGGTCGCGCGTACATCACACGCCGCACACAGCCGCTGAGCCGCCTATTTGTGTCCACCCTTGTCCTGTTCACACCACCGCCCACCGGGCTACGTCAGTGTCTCCGTCTCCGTGTCTGTCTCCGGACCGGAGACTGGCTGGGCGAGTGCGGCGCGTTTGTCCATGTTCATTACTGCGGTTAATTTGTTTGTTCTGGCCGCTGTTCTGTTTGGGGTTCACTTGAAAAACTGTACCTAACAATTTTTGCGCTCGCTTGAGTTTTTTTGAGTTTTTTTTTTTTGTTTTGTGTGTTATGTTTTTTAATAAGCTTCGTTGTGGACAGGTGCAAAAATAAAGTAAAAGTGTTGGACACGGCGGTGCCGATGGTGCCGCTGTTGCCGCTGATGGTTGGAGGCAGAGGCAATCATCTGCTGGCACGTTGTTGACATCAAAATAATGACAGTCGGTTTGGGGATTGGGGCTGTGCCGGATGCGGATATGGATGGGGATAAGGATGTGGATGTGGGATGTGGATTGGCCCAAAAAATGGCACAGTAACAACAAGCAGGCGCGTTTGTGGTGGCGCCAAGGCAAACATATGCACAAGATACACAACACACACAAACACACACACACACACAGGCACGCGCACGCACACCAGCACACATATACACAAGTACAAGTGGCACATAAAACAGGAGCCAAGCAGTTTGCCCCACTCATCAGTTGCCATCATCTTGCCCCACCACCCGCACCGCACCACTTCTGTGGTTGATCATCATCATCATCATCATCATCACACGCTCGTGTTTCTGGTTGTTGCTGTTGCTGCTGTTGTTGTTAATTACAAAAAAAATGCAAAAGCACGAAAATGCTGCTGTTTACCAAATTAAATGCTACTAATTGGACGAGTTTAGCGGCGCTCAAGTGTACGCTCTGCGACTGTTGAGCTGCTTAGCCTCTTCTAAGAGTGTGTGTGTGCGTGTCGTGTGTGTGCGGTGCACGGCAAGTATCATGATGCCATGGAATTTTTAATGAAAGAAGTTATTAGTATGTGTATCTGCATCGTTAGCATAAAAAATGAAAGTCGCATCAAACATTTGAATATTTGAAGCACTTGCTGCTTCTCTCAACGGCAAGCAAAAAAAAAACAAAAGAAAAACCCATAAAGTTCTTTTCTATCTCATAAGACAAGTTGAGTTTCTGTCAAATTATCAGTTAAGTACAAAGTTAAATACTATGTGGTAGCTGAATTAACATACACAAAACAATTATAAATGCAATTAAGAATAAAAAGATTATAAAAATATGAAGGAAAAAATTACAGTTTAAACGGTAAAAAGAACTAAAGTTTGTCGCAGAGAAATGGGATGCGATTAAAGAAAAGTTTAAATTATCTTAACGGGTGTACAAAATAAACCTAAAGATTATACTTGCAAACTGATTCAAAATACTCAAATGAATAGTCATTTAATATCATAGATTACTATGAATCTATGTGTAAATTAAATTAGTTAACTAAGTAAAATATTTGCAATGAATTGATTTAATTTTCACATATAAAAAAGTCGTTTAAATTAATTTAAAATTATTTAAAGATCTGATGAAATCCATTTAAGCAGCACTTTACTTTTAAATTTATATTATAATATAATATACATACATATAATTTATAGAAATAGTTCTAAATAAATAAATAAATAAATATGCCGAATCATGAGAGCATATTGAGTTTAAGCAGCAGGTTAATTTGAAAAAATAAAAATTTATTTATTTAATCAAAATTTGAGACCCTGTATCGATAGCTTCTTTGGCTTAAATGCGAAAACGCGTTGCATACTTTGCGGCGCTTGCGGAGTTGGGAAAACTAAAAAACTGAAACGGAACCACTTTGCGGTTATGCAAAGGCTAATGCGGCCTAAGACAGGCAGCGACAGCCACGGAAAGGGGGAGGGGAGGCAGGTTAGAGAAAAACTGGCTTTCTGGTAAACTCGGACAGCTGCGGCTTTTGTGGCTCTGCCAGCAAACAAAATGGCGCGCACATGTAAACATTTAAATCTGTTTGCAAATTATGCACGGCAGCCACAAAAGCGGACAGCAGAAGCTGAACTAAAAAAAAGGAGTACAGGAAAAACAGTGAAAAAAAAGGGAAGGAAAAACATTGCAGTCGGGTGTAACCGACTGCGCAAAACTCGTGCACAATAGCAGCTTAAAAGTTTCTTAATTATCTTAATTAATTAATTATTTTTCTTTCGAAAAAATATGAATTTGTATTAAATCGATTAAAACGAAAAATCTTCACACTGTTTTTAAAGCGTTTAAACAGACAGAATATACTCTTTTCACATTTGTGAAGGAGTATAAAAATAATGGCCAGAACAAACAAGAGACTCGAGTGCACGGCGACCACATATTGAGTTAGAGATCAGAATGAGAACGAGACTGCAGTCTGGACACGTTGACGTCAGCGTGCGGATGCGGATGCGAATGCGGATGCGGAGACCGACACCGATTAATAAACTCGACTTTGCCGGCATAAAAATATCCATGCAAATTAATTAAATATTTACAGTTTACTAAGGTAAGCAGGAGACAAGCTGTGGGCGTTGGTGGGGAACGGGGAACGGGGAACGGGGGGAGGGGGGAGTCGTGCGAAAAGAGGAAATGCCACACGGTTGCAAAAGCAAAGCCAAAGCCAAAGGCAAAGGCAAAGTCAAGTCAGCTTTGCGCTGAATTGCAAAAATATGCAAAGGTAAGCGCCAGCAGCCGGAAAGCGTATAAAGCACTGAATGAATGGTTGGCTGACTGACTGACTGGCTACTGGATGGCTTGTGGGTGGTGCGGTGGTGCGGTGGTGCGGTGCTTCACTGTGGGTTAGCTGTGTGCCACTCAGCTGCAGATGAAATTGGCCAACACATAGCCGGCGCTTGTTTGATGGAAGTGCGACGAGCACAAAAAGTAACTTGCCATCTACTGAGAACTCTGGCCTCAACCTCAGCGATAGCCAAAGCCAAAGCCAAAGCTGAGGCGGGAGCTGGAGTCAAGTTCTCCAAGTTCATTCGGCAGCGTCCAGCTCATAGTTGCCACAGCCAGGAAATGAAATTAGTGTTAATCTGGCTGGCTGAGCAGGTTGGCAACTGAAACAAACAACATACAAATAAACTTTTATGTCCATAATCAAATTGTTGCCACACTGCTGACGCCAAGCATAATAAATTTAAATCAATTCAAAAGGCAAAAATTATGCACGACAAAGCACTGGAAATGTAAACGATTAAAACTTGGCCACTTTCTGTCTGGTATAAAAAAATTATGAAGAACTAGTTACGTTTTCTATTGAGAGTAATTACAAAATAATATAGAATTATAATAATAAGCCAATAACCTTCTAATTAGTTTGTAAGAAGTTTAAAGATACACAAATATTAGAATTTAATACTTAAGTAATTAAATAAAGTCAGGCTTAATTTAATTTATGTATTTCAATATTTTTGAAAGGCTCCAAAAATACATAACTATTTCAAATAGTCAATAGAAAATTTGAATTAAATAGATTAAATGAATTTTCAGGCCCCCCGGTGCTTGGTGAACGAGTATAGAAATCATACAAATATGGAATTATTAATATATAAAAAAGATATTCCCTATTGACTTGATGGAGGCTCGAACCTCTTAATAATCTTAATATCTATCTTTAGTGTATAATACTAGGCAAAAGTAAGTCAAATATGGCAAGTTCCTTAAAACCTTTTAAAACCCATAATAAAAAGGATTAAGCATTAATTATAATATATAAGGAATAAAATATAATATTAATGCTTACTTAACTCACTTGAATTGGGTGTCATGATTAATAAATTAAATTAAATGACTTTTTAATTTAGACATGTTTTCACATATAAATACCACAAGCTTGGTTCCAAAAAACAACGGCAAATACTTTGACAATGGCATCCAAGACAAAAGATCTCAAGTTTAAATTGCGCCATAATATATTATCCGTTTGGAACCGCAACATATCAGGCAAACAATTTAGGAACTTCTCCCTCCTTCCCCCGATTGGGGCGCAGCTGATTTTCTTGGAGCTGAGATGCCTGGTTTGGTGCATGGATATAATCGCCTATCGACTATTATCCACATTATTCACATGCCGTCCCCCAGGCCGCCGCCCCTTGGGGAGTACCTAAATTGTTGCACTTGTGAATGCCGAAAAATAAATAAAAAGCGTAACGAAATGAAACCAAACTCGAAATGCCAAAGTAAAATACCAACTGCAAAAGTACAGAAGAAGTAAAGCACAATGAATGGGCCTCCACTTCCAAAGACAGACAGAGCGAATGAGAGAGAGAGAGAGAGAGAGAGATGGAGATGGCGAGGGAGAGGGAGAGGGAAGATGTGGCAGCTGAAAAGAGCCCTGCAGGTCCAACTTTTAATGGCAAGAGCAAAGAGACAAGCGTGTGCATGGAACACATGTCGTGGCCTGCGGGCGAGTGTGCGAGTGTGCGGGCGTGTGGGCGTGTGGGCGGTGGGCGTGGCGGCACACTTAAGTGCATGTTACCCAACAATTTAGTAGCGTAAGTTGCAAAATTTGAATTGGCCGCAGCAGGAGGAGCAGCAGCAACCGAATAAGCACAAAAGAAAAGGCAACGAGTGAAAACGGTACGTAAAGAAAATGAGATGAAATGTAAAGAAAAAGAAACGAGACAGCAAAAAAACAAAAAAATATAAATACAAAAACGAAAAATAAACGAGTGGAGAAGGCAAGAGAAAAGTTAGGAAAACCCCCGCAAGAAGTTGAAATGAAGATTTATTTGCCTATTTGCTTATTTATCTTTGGCTCAACTAGAAGAGAGACAACGCCATTTTATGAGCCGCTTAAGAACTTGCACAGGACACGCGAAAGGATAAAGTATCCGGCAGCAGGCGAGCCAACAACAACGTTAAGTACCGTCAACTCAAATGCCGCCTTCGCTTAGCAGCCTGATGAACCCCAAATGCATTTGGAGTCCTGCGTGGCGCGTCTCGTGTCCTGCGCCCAGTCCTGCGGCTAACTTATTGCAAGTAGTTAGCACAAATTTTACATGACTAACACACACATACACACACACTCACACAAGCTAACGCACACATTTATTCTAGCTTGCCGGCGTCTTGCATCCGTCTTAGCGGAAAAGTTTCATTTTTTTATTACTTTTTTTTCTGTCTGTCCTCGTGGCCTAAACTGGATACATCCGGTGGTGCGCTCCAACGGCTGGAACTAAATAGAAACTACACCCAGTTAATGGGCAATTTAATTATACGGAAATCACACGAATTCATCTAATTAGTTTGGCCTTTTAATTGCCAGGACACTTGAGCCGCCGAGCTGCTGCTGCACTTCAGCCTCGTTAAGTTACCACCCGCCCCCTCCCCGCCTTCACAGACCACACTGGACATGCCGTAAAGTATGTCACACACACACACACACACACACACACAAAGGATTCCTGAGTGAAGCAGTTCCCTGCTGCGAAAACAGTTATCAATGAAGTTTACCTTGTAAATATTTCAGTACTCTTTATCTCTCTCGCTATCATTGTCCGCATTTCTTTCCGTTTCTGTTTGCACAGTCGTTTGCCAGGCATTTTTATTAAAAAATGTCATTTGTGAACTGCGCCTCCCTCGACTGCCTGCTGCAACTGCAACTGGAATTGCATCAGTATTGTTGTTGGCTCAACAGCAACGAATGCCGACAATTGCCACGCGAATTGACTTTCGAGCCGCTGAGTCAAGTTCTTTGCCTTGGTCCCGGACAATTGGCCACTGCGTTTAAAATTCACGACTGGAACATACCCTGCAGCCAAAATTGCCAACTGCTTAGAAATACAACAATAAGGCGAGAAATTCTAAGCCCATTGTAAATCTCTCGGATCCATAGCTCCCAAACTTCAAACACCCATAGCTTTGTCAAAACTAAACCGATTTTCATGTTGGATGGCATTTTGGTCATGATTTGTCCTATAAATTAACTCTACACTTAAAATTTGTGCATTTTCGAATATAAGATTTTTTTAGATTTTTTTGGTCAAAAAATCATGTGGCCCCCCCTTGTAAATTTTAGAAAAAAAAATTTTTTTCAAAATTTAGAATTTTGACTTTATAGTTTTAATCGATATTATTCGTCACAATTAGCATAAAAAACAACATTAAACCCGATTCTGAGGGGGTCACATTTTTGGTCAAAAATCATGCCAAAATTGACCAAAATTTTGACAAGTAAAGCTCTCGGATCCATAGCTCCCAAGCTTCAAACACCCATAACTTTGTCAAAACTGAACCGATTTTCATGTTGGATGGCATTTTGGTCATGATTTGTCCTATAAATTAATTCTACATTTAAAATT
>SCDY01001965.1:0-19759 GCA_004143825.1 Drosophila micromelanica | reverse complement strand
TTTTGCATTTGCATGTGTGTGTGCACATGAACACAAATATTGCTTGTGCTGCAGCTTGGACCCCACTACGGAAAAGAAATTCTTGATTTGCTCGTAAACGAAATGTATGATCGTTATGAAATGTTCAGGACTTATTCAGTGTATCAAAATTAATGTAAGACCCAATTTGCAAGACTGTAGTATTTGATTTGCGGTTTTTATGGTTGTATCGATGTTGACGGCGATTGGGGGGAGGTTTTCAAAACCCGAATGATTTGAATTCTTCGTATGCTTTATGCGAACATAACAAAAGTTTGGTGGTCCTAGCTTTTATGGTTTGGGAGTTATGCTTAAGAAACCATGTCAAAAAGGCGATAAATATCGATAATAAGAAAACGGAAAGAGTTATCGATCATTTGAAATAAATTTGATCTACGTATGGTATATACGAACCGAATGAGTCCAAGATCAGCTTTCTAGCTTCTGTAGTCTCTGAAATCGGCGTGTTATACAGACAGACGGACATGGCTTAATCGACTCGGCTAGTGATGCTGATCAAGAATATATATACTTTATGGGGTCGGAGATGCTTCCTTCTGCCTGTTATATACATTTGCACAAAACCATTATACCCTGTTTTACCCATTTTCAATGGGTTCAAAAAATGTACAAAAAATTGCAATTGAGTGCAAAATTATAAGGAAATATTTCTTGTCTGATTATTAATTGTGGTTAGTACAAGCTATGGCTGTGTATGATTGAAAAACATTAAAAAATCAGTAACATTGCCATTTACTTACCAAATTTTAAAAACTATATTACAAATAAAATTAAAAACAAACAAAAGTTACGAATTTTTAATATTTTGTAATTAAAAATAAATTAATTAATGTATTCAAACAAATTTAAATATAAATTGATTTCTAACATGAAGCTAAGAAAGTGGCTTAACTATGGATTTTTATATCTACTCAAGTCAATAGAATTTGCAGACAGTTTCGACAAGAAACTAGCCAGGCATGAAAATTCTGTCAATTCATGGGCCAATTCAAGTTAAATATGGCCCAAAAGCAAACTTGGCTATTCAGCATTGCTTGCGGCCATTCTGGGAATCCGATGCTTAATGTCCTTCCTGTTGACCAGGCCAAGAAAACGTGCTCCGCGTTTGCTCAGGCGGCATTGAATGACATGTCAAACACGCAAGGGGAACGATTTAGGCAACTGTCTCCTAATATCAGAATACCTCCCATTCTTGCCCAGCCTCACTCCCACTCTTCTATCTAAGCAGGCAGGACGAATATTGATTATTGTTGTTGCGGGCAGAGCTTTCCGCGGGATTTCGAGCAGCTTAAGACGCTTTGGACAATTTTGTTTTTGTTTCGTCCTTCTTGGCCATTGACCTTGCCCCAAGGCACTAAAGTTTATAACATTAAACGAAATGAGACGACATTTTTTTTTGTGTTCTCTGCTTTTCCACTTTTGTTACTTTGTGGCTTTCAAGTGCTCGAAAAGAAACAAAAAATTAGTCAGGTTAGGCGTTAATTTCTTGATAAATTTGCTGGACTTAAAGTCATGAAAAATTGCATCTTTAATTTTGGTAATGTCCATGGCCCATTTGGCCTTATTATGGCATTAAATTTATCACGCTGATTATCTCGCATCTTAAGCTAATTATTTTTGTCTAAAAATGTGGCTGTTTAGTATTTGATTTCGAGATATTACCAAATGGAAAATTAGGCTATTAATATACATAAAATACAAGGAGAACAGGAAGTTAAATAAGTGTATTATACTAGCGATGGTAATCCGAAAGGAACATCGTTTTTTCACATCGGAAAATCGTGTAGATAATTATCCAGTCAAGATTGCTTCTGTTTAATTTAATTAATTAATTAATGTAAACATAAACTAAACAAAAATTAAGTAACCCTATTTTAAAAAAAACAGTAAATTAAAAATAAAAAATTAGATTATATTAAATCGGTATAATACATACATTTAATTAGCATTAATCAAAAAAAAAAATACATACAAAAATTCAAGATTATATTGAATAAGAATCAACTAAAGTAAATCTAGCATTAAAAATTCAGCTTTTATTCAAGCAGTATCCCTTTGAATTTAAATAGCAGCCTGTACGCGCAATCAAAGTCTGCTGTCGTCCAGCAATTTGCATAAAAAAATCGCACAAATATTTATTCATATGCATTCACTTACATGCACTCAAAGTGCCAACAAACCAAACTGAAAAAAACCCGAAATTTTTGGCATTCATTTTTTATTGACGTAGAGAAAGCAGCCAAAAAAAAAATATAAAAAAATTACAAAAATATAATTTTTTTGTTATTTTTGCTTTTATTATTGCCGTTGATATTGACTTTTGTTTGAAAACTTTTTCTCACCCATTTCGGTTTGGTTTGGATACGCTTCATAAAGAAAATCTCAGCGATTTATCAACGTGCAAAACGAAAAATACAAAAAACAAAAAGAAAAGCGCATTTCTGGCTGACCCTCACTCGAATAAGTATAATTTAAAATCAGGGAATTCTGTGCATAAATTGTGTGTCTTTATATTATTTAAAAATCGTTTTTCAAGTCCAATTATGTACACCATTTTTTTAGTTATTCTTTGGGTATTTTCTACAGGGTATTTTGTAGTGCTGCTTTCATTTTTAGTCACGTCAAAATAAGGGCACCAAACTCGATCAAAGGTTATCGTGGAGAAAATATTTAAATAAGACAAGTTGTGGACAGCTTCAATATACTCTATATTTGTGTATCTAGTAGGCACTGAAACGAAGTTTTGTTTTCGAGGGCAGAACCTTTCATAAATTTCTCATACAGAAACTACAACTAAAGCTGAAAGTTTGATGTTAAATTAAATTTCATTTTAACATTTTTAAATCGCGTTTAGAATATTCTTTCCCAAAATTATATGTTTGTGTTTTATTTATTTTTTTACCGTATAAGGAAATGAGATCGCCATTGCTTAGTAATCCAGTTCCATTTCTGTATATTGTGAACACAAATAAGCCGGTGTCTTTTACACAGCGAAATGAATTAGTGAATCTGCCAAAACTGAACTTCTCGGATTCACCGCCGAGTAATACCAATCTGCACAGACGCCTGTCTTCGGATGCCATCGTAAAACTTCCGAGGGAATCGCAACATTGGTGTCGGATGCTCAAAGGTGGCGTCTCGCACTGGGAGCAAGTGAAACAGTTAAATTTCGAACGAGCTTTGCATATGATATCTCTGAGCCCGGAGGAAAATTACAATATGCATTTACTTTGTCGATCACAATCATTGCTGGGTAATAATGACACCAATACCCTAGAAAACTTGCCAATGCAACAGCGTCAGCTGTCTTCTTTCGCTGACGTTTATGTTATGATAACAAAGCTTTCAAAGCGGAATTTAGAAAAGTGCCTTAATGATTTTATAAGATTCTTCCAACGGTTGTTATACAACATCGGACCCATGCAACTGATACCAACTGTGTATTACTTTGTTTTCCACAACTTGTCAATAAGGCTTCTTAACATCTTCACCGGAGAAATGCCGACGCTACGACGAATCATAGATGAACCCAACGCATATATTTAGGCCCATAATGTATCCAAATGTGTGTTGTATTTAGGTATTCAAATAAAAATAACGTATTTTAATAATTATATTTTATTTATTTATTTTTAGTAATATATTTTTTTATTTTAAGCCCTTAAACTTTTACTTGTTTTATTTTAATTTATTTAATTAAATAAAGTAAATTATTGTTCTTTAAAGTAATAGCATGATCTACAATGCATTTAATATACAATATTAATTCATAAAAATTACAACCAAATGCTTATTGATTACCGGAATTTTTAATAGTTTAATATTTAAAAATAAAGTTTGTACTAGTTAAAAATATATTTTATTATAAAATACATATTGTTAAAGTAATTTGATTATACTTTATTTTATCAAACTGTTTATATTAATTTTAATTAAATTAAATAATTTTTTATCTACAAAGCATTTAATATTGCAGATTTGTTTATGATAAATCAATTTAATGCTTGATATCTATATTACCAGTATTTATTAATAGCTTAATATTTAACATACAGTTTATTCTACCTATTAAATCTTTTGAACTATTTTATTGAAAATTTATATTTTTAAAGTAAATTGATTATATTTGTTTTAACAAATTATTTAAATTAAATAAATTGAACGCCTTTGTATATACTTTTTATTATGCTGTTTAACTTAATTTTAATTTTTCTACAAAGCGTTTAATATTGTATATTTTATTTATGACATATCAATTTAATGCTTGACATATTGATTACCAGAAATTGTAATTAATATAAATTTTTGTCCTAGTTATAAATATATATTTCTGTAAACATTATTATATATTTCATTATTATTATATTTCATTTTATCATAATCGTTTATTATATTATATATTTAAATAAATATAACTGTTTTTTGATCCAACCACACGCTGCATATATTCAATCTGCCCGCAATTTCATCATTGATCTTAACTACCGTCCAATAACAATCCCGATACCAGACCCATTTCCATCCCGTTCTATTGCAGCCCAACGTGAGCTGAGATACTTGTGATTAAATTTAATAGCCCATGTGATGTTTGAGCTATTCGGGCTTTAATGCTCGCCGCTTGCTCTGATGCCCAACCGCGAATGTTTATTGCATAATATACAAAGTGGGAGAGGGGAGGCGTGGAGTGTGTGGGTGCCATATCAATTTACCTCGATGTCACCTCTGCGGCGTATTCGACACATTGGTTGCAAGCAACATTTTGGGGAAACGGGGTTCTTTTTTATAGAAGAAACCAACGAGGCGCATTAAATAAACGCCACGAGACGAATCTCATTTAATTTTACGTTTAGAATTTCGGAAAATACACTATCAAAGAGTAAAAGTAAACAACAAGAGATAAAATTTATTTTCAAACAACGAATATAAAGTACCCTTTAGTTAATTTAAAACAGCTCAAATATGATGAAATAACACAAATGTAAAAAATATGATATGTCTTACAAATATTATACATACTTTTATTTTGATACAGACAATATATATACTTATATATAGATACAAAATATATGTGCATAATATATTAATTTTTTTTTCATAAATAATTATTTTATAATATTTAAATTTTGGTATATGCATAAATATATTTATTTAGAAAGATGATATCGATAAATACTATTTGTTATCGATTTTTTAGAAACAAAAATGCAAAACAAAGAATTATAAAGCAGCAAAGAAACCTGGTATATATAAAACTATGTGTTTTATCGATTAAACTGATAATCGTTTTTGTCTTCGATAGAATTATTTACGCCATGAATATATATGAAAAGCTAATATAACTAATTTAAATAAATTTTGATTTTTTAATGCATTATGGCACATATATAAGTTGCTAGCTGAAATCCATCTATAAATTGTATACCTATCGATAAAAAAAATTAAGTTTAAATGTTGCAACAGGAAGATTTTAAAATTTTCATTAACCGTTTGCTATTGTATACATAATATTAATATTTTTATAGATGATGCGCTTATCGATAGTTCAAAATATTGATAAATGAAATAGATTTTTTTCGATAATAATATTGTTTTTTTAATTTATCCAAACTAAGAGGGCTGTTTAAGTTGTTTATTTAGCGAATATACCCCATCTTGGTGTATTGCAGCAAATGTTGTCTAAGGGTTAGCTAAATTTGTGGCAAAGTGTTTGTCTGGCTGTTGTCTTTGTTGCTCGTCTGGCTTATCGCTGACAGCTTCTGTCTGGACAGATTCGTGTGCTAAATTATTGAAATTTGACAAGTGAACTGAGAACTGAGCTGAGAACCAACTGACAGCCATGGGGCAATGCTGGTCAATTGGCCAGCAGCTGCGGATTGGATGTGTGTGTGTGTATTTTTGGTAACACTTTAGGTTTCAGTTTCAGTTTCGGTTTCAATTTGGGTTTGCGTTAAGAAATCCAATTAATTAGCTTTGACATTGCGACACTTGTGGCATGAAATTAAAGTGAGACGCATTTGCCAGATAGTCGCAACTGGGTTGCTTAATTTGTCAATTATCGATTATTGATTATGTTGCCCCCGAAAATGTCGACGCATTTCATGAGTCTATTATTAGTTGGCTGTGGTTGGCGTTTATTGCGTGCTCCGAACTGAATCCTTGATGCTGCCAGCACTTTGGGTGCAAAGGTCAACGTTGAGCGATTGTCAATCAAAGGCCATTTATATTTAGCTAGCTATAAAAAGAAAACATTAATCGGCTTAGCTTTAAAGCTGAAAAGGCAACCTGTTGCATTTAGTCAGCTTAGTGTCGCATTTGCTGCGCTTGTATCTTGCAGATACTTTTTACTTAAAAGCTGGCACAAATTAATCAAAACAATGTTGTAGCAAATGGCACAGTCAAATTGGCTTAAGAATTTGTATTTATATATAAATATCTCTCTCTTCTTCTCCCATTTCCTCCTGTATCTTAACAATTTCTCGCTGGCTTTGGCTTTCGTTCTATCCACTTTTATGGCCAATAGCATTTTATGAGAACTATTTGCTTTAGTGAAAGCCAACTCAACACATGCAAATGCAACTGTAAAACAGAAACAGTAATATAAACATCCAGCTGCCAAGGACTGCAGTTGGCAAACACAGAGCCAAGGCGACTTGCTTATTTCTGCTCCCAATTTATGAGCCAACTAATTGTTCTGGCACTGCGCAAACAATTTTAAAAGCGCACTAAAACACAAACTAGATAATTAAAAACAAAAAAAATGGATACAATCCCGTAGGTTCTACCGAGATTTGAACTCGGATCGCTGGATTCAGAGTCCAAAGTGCTAACCATTACACCATAGAACCGGTTGACGATACCATAAAAATTGAGGAACTTCTATCACTCAGCTACTTAGTATACGAAATTCATTGAGTGTGGGAATTTATTTTTGGCTTAGATGAGCTGATAAAGCGCGTCTATTTATAGATTTTTAATTGTGTATTGGCGAAATTTCTTTTTTTGTCTGTCAGCATAAAATTTGGAGCGAAGAAATTCTGCAATCTATATGTATATCTATATATATACAATATCTATATGTTTATATAAAAGCAAACATTTATATAAAATACTTTTGTTATCTGTATAAGGTTTAGATACTTTTGCTACAGTAAGTAAGTTATTATTTATATAGCATATATTTGTTTTTAATGAAATGGGGAAAATATATATGCATACATATATATAACATAATCTATATGTTACATAAAAATCGTTTTATATGTTGTATAATTTATATTTGCTTTTTGTCTATTTTATAAAAATAAATATATATATATATAGATAAATATATAATATATGTAAAACATCATTTTTTTTGATTTAGAAGAAATAATAAAAAAAATCATGAATAAAAAATATGTACTCTATTGAAATATAATTTTTAAATTATTAAATATATATTTGTATCAAATTAATAAATTCAAAACTAATACATTTCATAAATATATATTTTTTCGAATTTTTTTATTGCTCATAATTATAAATACCCCTATATAAAACCATTATATAAAAGATATATTATTTTTTTGGTTTTTGTTTGAAATTAAAAGTTTTGTTTTAATTGGGTTTTAATTTTATTACATATTGTGTTTTAAATGATTTAATCTTTTACAGTGCATCAACAAAATCCACTCAGTTAATAGTATAAAGGTCTTTTGGCATAATATAAAATATACCAACCAACAAAAAAGTTCAGTTTTTTATTCAACCAATTAGTTGAATAATAATAATAATAAATAATAATAAACAATAATAATAATAATAACATATTTTAAAGACAATTATTATTTTTTAGAATATAAAAACGCTTGTTAAAACTATTTTCCATCTATCGAAGTATTCATATACTCTTTTCGAAATAAACATCCCAATCTCTGAATATTCTTTTAAACTCAGATTCACATTTGATTTGCCATTTAGTACGGTTTTTACAATCACAATTAAAGCGGAGGATAATAGCAAGGACCAACGTGCACATCACATTAAATCCCATCCACAAGCGCATAAACTGTGATCTTTTATGGTCAATTCTAAACAGTTCAACTTAACGCTTTACTCCTTTTGTAATGCGGCTGCCCTATGGCAGTTTAGGAGTGGGCGTGGCAACACAAATATATGCAGTACAGTTCATTGTCTGGCTTTCTGTGCGTGTGTGTGTGTGTGTGTGTGTGTGTGTGTGTGTGTGTGTGTGTGTGTCGCGCAGTTCAACTGTGATAATTAGCCAAACACTTGTTATCCCAGCTGGATGCTGGCCCTCCCCTCTTCCCCTAAAATGGGAAGAACTTCTTGAAAATGCCAGGACACGTTCATTTCCTTCGCTTACCTGCGCTTAAACGGTTTTAGGGTTTATTGTACCCTTTACCAATTAAGTTCAGGAGGCGTATGTGGCCTCTATATCTGATTGGTTTGAGGGCTAATGCAGCATTCAAATCTATGTGATTCTATTTACTTTCATTGCGACTATTTTTAATTTCCCTTTATTTTCTTTTATTTTTATTTTTTTTATTGCAGCATTTTTTTACTATTAAAAATTTCAGTATTTATTGTGATTGTTATTATATCTTAATACATATATAACTGGTTACAGGGTATCTTCCAGTTAGACACTCTTTATTGGGGCATTTTTAGTTGTTTTACGTATTTTTTAAAATCCAACCTTAACCTTTTCCGACACATCACCACATCATTTGCATGTGTGTGTGGGCGGGCGTGTGTTAGTGTCTTTCCATGTGGGCGTGGCTGGCGTAATAAACAGCAACTTTGTGCACAGTAATTTGATTCCGTTGTTGGCGACAACTTTGACGACAATCTCATTAACATGCCATGAAAATCAGCATCAGGATATCGCAATCGGTATCGGCATCGACTACAAAATGGTTGTGCTCAATTCAGTATCCATTTCATCTTGTTGACAGGACTTGGCTGTCATATAAAAGGCACTCAAGGCCCAAACACATAAATGATGACTGTCAATGGACTTATATGTGCCACCCTTCGCTAACCCCATCCCCCTGTATGGCAGTGCAATTGTCTTTTATTGTGGCTAAAATTTTAAACAATACTTGGTAAACTGATAGCCCAGCATACATCTATGAACATATTTATGGGTGCCACTGTTGGACTTGTATTTATAAAAGTTTCTTTTTGTTTATAAGCAAACTTTGCGGCGAGTTTAAATTGAGCTTTCAGCAAGCTTTTGTGCGGTTGATAACTTTACTAATGGCAAGAGCTTTTCTTAAAGCTTGTACAGTATGTCAAAATATATGCGCACTTGTGTACTCCTAAAAAGCTTTTAACCTTGAATTCAATTTTTGGATTAATTAATATTTGTATAAGTTTTTTAAAAATGTGTTTTTCATATACCCTGTAGTTATTGTTAGTTGCCTTAAAATCTATAAACACTTTTCTATGATAAATGTATTACTCTTGAGCTTATATACTTGACAGTTTCTAAAACATTATCTATAATAAATTGGACGTACACTATTCTTACGCATGTTTTAAGAATTCGTGCACTTAAAAGCGTTTCGTATAATTTGACATACATCGCACCTAATCTGCTTAGCTAAATCATTCGTGTTCTCCCACTGATAAGACCAAGGAACTCTAGAACTCAAATGCCTTAAAAATTAGAAGAAAAAAACATATGCAATATAATTGTGACCAAACAAATTATTGTATAATATGTCAGAGCTACAGATTGGCAAAAAAAAATATTTCTTAAAAATTCTATATATATTTTAAATATAGATTAATTTACTACATAAAAAAATTACGTATGTATGAATATAATTTCACGTAGAACAACAAATGGATTTGTGATTGAAGTGCTTTCCGTGCTTTAGAGATAATCACTAAGCGCTCACATTTGATTGTCATTAAGACACTAAAACTGTGATTTATATAAGCTATAGACGGTAATCTTATCGCAGAGCTGCATTTGACTATCGACATTGAATCAGGGAGCTATCAGCTGAGCCTCGATCGGAACCTTTGGCCCCTCCGAGATTAGGCAACGACGGAAGTGTGCCCAAAGTTGGACATAAATTTATAAAAGAACTGCCGACTATATATATATATATATATA
Source organism: Drosophila micromelanica (assembly GCA_004143825.1). NCBI lineage: Eukaryota > Metazoa > Arthropoda > Insecta > Diptera > Drosophilidae > Drosophila > Drosophila micromelanica. The sequence goes on along the minus strand of SCDY01001965.1, from coordinate 9,594 downwards.
TATATATATGTATATATATATAGGTTTATATATATACAAAGAGTGCTGCAGTTTATGGGCTTAAACTAACGGGCATGTTTATCAAATCATAAAATGTATATAATTTTGATAAGCGGCAAACAAAACAATTGGCAACAGTCAAAATTGTGGTCTCATTTAAAATCGGTCAGTTTGATAGAGTATATTTTTCTGTATACAAACAAACATACATACATATATAGATATAACGTATACGTCAAAGAAACTAACAAACTAATACACTAAGATAAATTTGGTTTATCATAAAAAATTCTGATAAGAAATGTAAATTTTTAAACTTAATTTATTTTTTTTTTATCTAATATCTTTATTATTCATAAGCGTATTAATATTATTGGTAAATCAATACAACAGGTGTTTCACTTATTTTATCTGAACAGATAAGCCGGGTATTATCTTCAAGTTTATTTTGGACGTTCAATGACTTTATATTTTTTATAAAGAAATATTTCTTAATTAATTGATTTTTAAACTTCGATCGTATTAATATTAAATTGCGGACTCATTTTAATTCTTAGAACTATAGGACACTTTATACCTTTAAAAATTAAAATTTTCAATAATACTTTAATTATTATAAAAATGTAAACTACCTTGAATTTCTACTTAATGTTCTTATAAATATACAAATATCAAGTTTATATATATATAAATAATCTTTAGAGGTTAAAACTTTAAATATATGGTCATTTTCACTATTGAGATGAATGTTATTCATTGACAAAATATTTACCTGGTATTTAACCGTAGTTAATTAACAAAAGCTTTAAACTGGGCTCACCAGAAATGCACCTAAAAACAAATTACTCACTTCAGTTACATATGTTTTTACTTAGTGATTATAATGAACGCCTATGTCATATTAAGGTGATACGAAAATAAAGATCATTTCTTTAGAAATACGCTCTTTAAAAAATTTTTTCACTTCTAATCTAAATGAAAACTAAAACAACTAAATATGAATATAGTTATAAACTAAATTCTTAAGTACAAAAATTCGTATAATAAAGTAAATAAAAGGTTAAACCCACTACTGTGTAAATTATAGCTATTATATAAAATTAAAATGGACATAAAAATAAGTTTTTGTTAAGTATACATATAAGTAAATATAAATATAAATAATATATATTCTATATATTAGTTAGAACTTAATATATGGAAAATTATTGACTTGCTTTGTCCTGAATCTAAACTTTTTTGTGAAATTTATTTCAATTTTTTCTTGTTTTTTATGTTTTTGAATGATTTGTAAATATTTTCCATATGTTTTTGGCGCACAAAGAACCCTTTTTCAAAACTAATCAGCTTTATAACTAAAAAGAATATGCATATGTAATTTGTATACAATAATAATACGGGCGCTAGTACAAAAATTCCCATGAAGGGCACAAACTCAGACAAAAAGAAACTCACTGATAAGGGAAAATATATGTATGTATGTACTTTATTTTTGTATGATTTTCCAAAGCAAAGATCAGGCAGATTTCGATTGGATTTCGATTCGTAATCAGCATGCGCGCAAGCGAGCGCGCGATGTGCGTCCAACTGATAAGAGCGCTGCCCAGCCAGCAGGTAGCGCTCTAATACGTTACGCTTATAAGTCAACGAGGACTTATCGACAGCAGCAGCAGCAGCAGTGACAGCAGCGACAGCGGCGTCGATCCACGATTTCTATAGCAACCGATCCTGTTCTGCTTTCAGTTTGCGCTTTGGCTTCGCTGCGTGCGGTCGTCTGCGTTTCGCGTGTTTTTGAAAGAATTATATTACAAAGTTTTGAAAAATAACAAACCAAGTGTCGCGCTGAATAACTTAACTAACATCAAAACAATCCATTAAATTTATTTAAATAATGTAAGTTTAACAAAAACTATAAGCATATTTGTCAATATGTTAAGTGCGTGACTTCCTCCAACAACAGCTGCGACCCACGCCCCACAAGCACGTGTGTGTTTGTTCTCTGCCTTTTCAATAAATATTTCCCCCCACTCAATTACCGGCTGTTTATGTTTTCTGCTCTGTTTGGCCTTCCCAATTTAAGTTTATTTATTTTCTCTCTCTCTTTAAAGTGGGTCAGTGCACTGTCCTCTCGGGTTCATTGTCACCTTCAACTGTCAGTTTCTCTCTAGCTTTCGCTTGTCTTTTATTTTTTGCTTTGATCGCATTTCAGACCACATCTCGCTCTCCCGCTCTTTACTTTTTGGCCCATCTTTTTGCTTATTCCACTTTCGAAAAGTATCAGCATGAAAAATAAACCGCAATTCTTCAATTATGTGACATGGCATTCTCTTTAATTTCGTTTTAAGGCAACCAACCAGCAGCTAACAGAAATAAATAAAACACATGGCAAATATTTTTAGAACTGTTAATTATCTGTTTTGTTTTCATACGCAGCTTCTTAAGTTGTCTCACCACAAATTCTCTTTGCGCTCACATTTATTCCGTTTTTTGATACATTACAAAAGGCTTGTAACAAGCTGGAAACTATTCAAGAAGCTTTTCGTTGGATCGTACGACTAGCGAATGTCTAGACTGCTATTCTTATCAAGCAAAAAGCCGGTTTCTGACATGCTTAGTCTCGCCCCAGCTTTAAAACTACGCAAATTCTTTATATAAACTAGCATACATATAAACACAAAAAAATACATACATACATTTGTTCTAACACGCGAGCTTATAAAGTAATTTCCTCAACAAGCAAAAGGTTTATAATATACAGATATCAATAGTTTACTTAATAAAGCTTCAAAAATTCATTTATAGAATTTTTTATGTTTAGCCAGCATTATAAGGCAAAAAAAACACCAAAAACAGTTGTAAACTTTGTTCTTATCACTACAAAATTTTCAAGTTCTAGACTTTGCTTCCGTTTTAATTATATATAATTGTTACAGCGATTTTCAAAAGCAATTGGAATCTTTTCATTGTTTTATGCATCAGTTTCATTAATTTAATTGTTGGTCAACTTTATAAAAAAAACATGCAAGTCATAATCAACTTAAACAATCAAATTTAAAGTTATAATGATTTTAGTTAAATCATTTAGTCAATTTATCGTAAATTAAGAATGCATTTAACATTTTTTAGAATAACAGCGTAATTAGTTTAAAAGATTTTTTATCTAAGTTTCATTGTTCAACAGAGCTGTAAAATATACCTTACAAAACTTTTGATAACTTTTAAAAATTCCTCTACTTTATAATCAATTTAATTGAATTATCATTTTAAAATATTGTCTTTATTTGAGTTCTATATTTTTGAACAATAGATACAAATAAGTAACATAAGATTTGTGCAATTTAAAATTTGTTTAAAAAATATAAAAATATATATCCATAAAGAAATTTAATATTAATATTAACTTTCTTATAATAACATATTTTAAGTATAATTATTAAAAAGTTTTTGTTTTTTTTTTTTTAATAAATTGTAATTTAATATGATATAACTTTTATAGAGAAATCTTGCAGCGGCTCTTTCCATCGGGAGAAAAAAAAAAAACAAAATACATAACTCAATTAGCAAACATAAAACAATTTCACATTATTCGCGTGTGCATTAGACAAATGTCAATCATTCAGTTGTTATTTTTTTTCGTCTTTAATTGCATAGCAATCGGGAGAGCCTCCATCCATCAATCAGTGCTAATCATGGGCGGAGCTTCGGTTGATATATAACTAGGTAACTGGCAAAATATTTTCCAACTAAACATGAAAAATCAGCTGCTTTACCTTGTCCGTAAACTTTGGACTCATTTCATTCTAAACCTAAAATTTTTTTTTGATGTTTATATTCGGCATTTGTTCTTATCACCCAAAACTGTTGGCCAGTTTATTGATTAATAAAACAACAAAAAATTTTAAAAAAAAGCAACATTATGAAAATTTTCTGGCTACATATGTATACATAGCTAGATATCGATAACTGCACTCCAAGTCGTAGCCCTTTGTACCCAAAAAGAAATAAATAATGGAATTTTAACTATGGGTAGCCAGAACTTCTGTATTAAGTGTGGCACTATCATGCGAAAGATAAGAAAACAACTAAATGCTTACACAAATAACGACAGGAAATACGAAAATTTATAGATTTGATAAAAAGTTCGACATGATATGAATGATATAATATAAGAATAATGATGTAGTATAATGCTAAACTTTTTTAAATTAAAATATGTTAACTTATCATTAAAATATATATTATTCTTTTATATTTATCAAAAACAGTTTTCTATACTGCAAAAAACTTAAAATTAAAGTATAAAGGGTTTTATAACTAAAAATCCTTCAATCATAAATTTTCATAAACACATAATGGTTTTTTAATCCAAATCATCTCCAAATAAAAGCTACTACCGCTATAAAGTCATAAATTCTGATCTACACGTATTTATAATATGCAATTATATAGGTGCTTCATACCGCCTCTAATCAGATGTTAAGTCATAATTTAAGCAAGTCGATAAGGCCTTTAGCCTTGACCCTATCGTCTTATCGATGCTCGTATACAAAATTTGCTTATACCAAAAGAAATTTAAATTTATTTTCAGTAATAACTAATAAATATTTAATTTGATTTTTAGCCAAATGGCCGCGAATCCGAACGAAGCGCTTTACAATCGCCCAGGCCCCAATCGCCTGAGGGCCGCGGAGGTCTATCGCACCACCAATCCCGAGGAGGCCGTCAAGATACGCATGCACAAGGAGGGCCTGGGCGCTGAGGAGCCCATCTCGATACCCGGCCTGCTCAAGCGCACCGTCAACAATTTTCCCGACTATCCGGCGCTGCGCACCAAGAATAGTAAAACTGGCTACAACACAGTTACCTACAAGTAAGTACCAAGGCTTACAATAGAGATGGTAGCGTGTTTGGTTCTAATTTCAGTTTTTGCTGAAGCTTCCAAAAAACTTAAAAACAAAATATTTAATACGACTTTGGCTGAAAAAAGTTTTTCTAAAACCGTTTTTAAATTTACTCAAAACGAACATATCGTGTCAAGTAAATCGATATCAGAGTTAACACGACTCTACAAAACTAAACACGACCCAAAACGAAGCCAAAATAAAATTCAATATAAAAATATTGATATGAATACATACATAACATATTTGCAATCTTATTTAAAACGAATATAAAAGTATTTGTAATAAATAAAAAAACACACTAATCTATTCAAAGTGATCTATACATTTAAATAAATCCGAAAAAAAATAAAATAAAACTTGTTTATATATTTTTTTTAACAATATATTTTTTATAACGTATATATTCAACACATTAAGCTGAATACAAAAAAATATATTGATTCCAAAAGTCGTGAGAGACCCAAAAACTATCGTAATCCTGCCGCATCCCTATTTTAAAGCAATTAACCTTTCAACTTGCACGCCTCGGCTGCAAATTCGCTTATCACTTATTCAATTTAACCACAGAAAAACCCTCAACTCAACCCATTTTTCATCTGCACAGGCAATACGAGCAGAAGGTGCATCAAACGGCCAAGGCATTTATCAAACTGGGCCTGGAGGAGCACCACTCGGTGGGCGTGTTGGCCTTCAATTGCGCCGAATGGTTCTACTCGGCAATGGGCGCAATTCACGCACGCGGCATCATCGCCGGCATTTACACGACCAACTCGGCGGATGCAGTGCAGCACGTCCTGGTCGATTCCCGTTCACAGATTGTGATTGTCGATGATGCCAAGCAAATGGACAAAATACATTCCATACGCGACCAGCTGCCCAATCTGAAGGCGGCCATACAAATCCAAGAGCCCTATCCGCCGTATCTCAAGAAGGAGGACGGCTACTATAGGGTAAGGAGCTTAAAGACACAACTTTTTATTTATTTTCATTACATATTTTTAATAATATATTTTTAAGAAATTTTGAATACTTTTTCCTATATAAAATGCACATTTAAAATTTTAGTGATGTTAAAAAAATCTAATTATCGATCATCTTTCTTACTATATCTTAATAATATATTAAAAGTCGCCCTAATATGCATCTTTGAAGATGTTAAAAGGAACTCAAACTTTACTTTAGTTTTAATTATACTTAATAATTTTGAGTCAATATATCAAAGGATCGATTTTTTAATCTGATGATAAATCATATGTTATTTTTAGATCACTACCAAATTTATTACTTTGCACCAATATCAATAAATATCGATTTTAGCATAGGTTTATTTGAATATATGTCTAAAAATTTAAAACCTAATTTGTAGGCTCTCGTAAAAAATATTACATTTTTATTTAGTGAATGAACAGGGTATATGAAAATATAATACTATTGACTATCTCTCCCATTTAAAACCATTTCATAACTGTTTATAAATTTCTTTTCTCAGTGGTCAGAGATTGAGGCTATGAATGTGAGCGATGTGGAGGAGGACTTCAAGCGTCGACTGGAGAATATCGCCATCAATGAGTGCTGCTGCCTGGTGTACACATCTGGTACGGTGGGCATGCCCAAGGGCGTGATGCTCTCTCACGATAATATTACGTTCGATACGCGGGCCATTGCCAAGGGCCTGGAGAGGGTCGTGATGGGCTCTGAAGCGATGGTCTCCTATTTGCCGCTCTCCCACGTGGCTGCTCAAACGGTGGACATCTATACGGTTGCCTCGATGGCCGGCTGCATATGGTTTGCCGACAAGGATGCGCTCAAGGGTACGCTGGTCAAGTCCCTGCAGGATGCACAGCCCACACGATTTATGGGCGTGCCGCGTGTCTTTGAGAAGTTCCAGGAGCGCATGGTCGCCGTCGCCAGCTCCAGCGGCAGCTTTAAGAAAATGCTCGCCGGCTGGGCCAAGGGCATCACGCTCAAGCACTACATGGAGAGTCAAGGGTAAGTTTCTGTCACGGGGGGCGGAGGCGGGAAAAACAAAAGCAAAAAATACTCCAACTTTAACTTTGGTGTGCGCATAAATTATGCAAAAAGGATGCACAGTTCAAGTGGTTGCAACACAGCCACGCCCTAAACATAGCATGACTTTATCCCAGCTTCTGGCTCCTGGCTCCTAGCTGAAGGCAATCCCTGCCAGGCATTTGCCGCGTTTCGTTCGCTAAATTATGCAAGCAGCCGGCGTCCAAAGGCAGCCCAAATCAGAGCCAACAACATTACTCATACGTCAGGTTGTACACGAAGGTATCGCAGCAGGACTCGCAACAGGACACAGCTGCACAAACTCCTGCATACGGGCACGTCCTTGTGCCAAACAGGGCGTGCGGCAGCCCATACTGAAAAATTCCGTGACATGCGTTTAACTTTGACAGTGATTAGCGCATATTTAAAGCAACCTTTAAAAAATATTCCCCAAGCTGCAAAAATTACCCTAATAGAGCTGCATAGTACTTAAAATAAATAAAAATTTAAAATTCTTAAATAGACTTTAATTAAGCTTTCTCCTACATAAAAAAGAGATCAGATGAGGCTTTATAAAATAAAAAACTTAAACTCAAAAAGTGTGTATAGTATCTTAAAGGTTAGGTCATTTATAGAGTTCACTAGAAATACTAGAGGTCAGTCCACTCTATACTATATTATAAATAGATATCAAATGTTTGTTTATCAAACACATTGTAATTATAAACAATTTTAATAATTAATTAATTTGTTATTTGTATAATTATAATTTTGCCTTTGCAACGATTATTATTTTTATCATTTTAAAAAAATTTTTAAACTATTTTATTATTTTGTATTCAGCTGTTAAAATCATCCCACTTAGGCCTTTATTTAGTTTCCCTTGCCATGCAATTAAATCTCAAAAATCATAAGGAACATTGTCCATTATCCTTGACCCGTGTAATTATTAACTAACTTTTGGGGAGAAAACTAACCAAGAATTCCAATTATAAAACTTTCTCTGAATTTTATGCAACTTTCTGTTTGCAGCAAGAACAACGGAGGCTTCCGCTACAAGATTGCCAAGTCGCTCATCCTGTCCAAGGTGAAGGCCGCCCTGGGCTTTGATCGTGTCGTCAGCTTGGTGAGCGCCGCTGCGCCCATGTCCCCGGAGACAAAGAAGTACTTCCTCAGCCTGGACCTCAAGATATTGGATGCCTTTGGCATGTCCGAGACGGCCGGCTGTCACACACTTTGTCTTCCGGACTCGACGGTGTTGACTTCCATTGGCAAGTCCCTGCCCGGTTGCGAATCGAAGATCATCAACCAGGACGAGAATGGACATGGTGAACTGTGCATTCGTGGACGTCATGTGTTTATGGGCTATATTTACAATAAGGAAAAGACCGAAGAATCGCTGGACGATGACTGCTGGCTCCATTCCGGCGATTTGGGCTACATCGATGACAAGGGCTACGTTTGCCTGACGGGTCGCTCCAAGGAGCTCATCATTACCGCCGGCGGTGAGAATATACCGCCAGTGCACATTGAGAACATCATCAAAAAGGAACTGGACGGCATATCGAATGCTTTCCTGGTGGGTGAACAGCGCAAATATCTAACAGTGCTGGTGTCCATTAAGGTGAGCTGAAAAAAAATATAACAAAAGAAAAGTTGTCAAATTTTGTTTTTGTTTTATTTTCCTCCAGACTGAGGTGGACAGGGAGACGGGCGCACCTCTGGATGAGCTGACGCACGAGTCGAGCGTCTGGATGAAATCTCTGGGCGTTGAGCACAAGACACTCACCGATATACTGAATGCCGGTCCCTGCCCCAAGGTGTCGAAATCCATTGAGGATGGCATTAAGCGGGCCAATAAACAGTCCATCTCGAATGCGCAAAAGGTGCAGAAATTTGCCATATTGCCGCATGATTTCTCCATTGCCACCGGCGAACTGGGGCCCACTCTGAAGGTCAAGCGCAATGTGGTCAATAAGATGTATGCGGATCTCATTGAGACGCTATATGCTTAGATCCACAACCGCTACGGATTGGCTGTGAAACCAAAAATTGTAACCAGAGCTAAGCAACTTGAGCTTTAAACATGAAATGAATTTAACGGACTTACAAGCCATTGAGTGCCAGCTTATAAACTATTTTAAATTACTTATAGAGAAAATTTAGATAACTCCCCCACCCCACCACTCAATTAGTATGAGTACGTTACGATGATGATGATGATGATGATGTTAATGATGATGATAATGAAGTTAATGACTATTCTTTCCTTTAAACTATACACAGATCTTTAGCCCCTTAGTTTTACATTTTATGTTAATTCGTTTTATTTACTGAAACGCAAAGGAAATTATTTAATCCTATTGTTTGAATTATTACAATAAAATTTTCATATAGATTTTTAATGATTTACCAATTCAGATTAATCTATAAATATTCTTGGAAATATTTTACGGCTATGTAGAGTTTTTTTTATGCTTTTGAATATTCCTTTAAACCAAAATTTAATTTATATTTGTATTTTTATTCCTATAAAAGCCTAACTTTCTTTTTAAATTATAGATCGCCTTTTTTAACCCCCACAAAATAAAACAAGTGAGAAGGCTCTAGTCGGGGCCGCCCGACTAGGAGATACCCTGAACCCTGCGATCTGCTTCTATAAACATTTCAGCTCGTTTACACA
>SCDY01001964.1:0-19825 GCA_004143825.1 Drosophila micromelanica | reverse complement strand
TTTACCTAATCCAGAAGTATTGCCTATTAAGCACCTTCCTATTATTAGCCGTTTTAGCGGGGAGATTAGTAAACAAGAGTTATATGATGTATTAAAAAACATTTGCCATAGTCAAATAGGTGGGTGTTTACAGATTTTTATCAAAGATACAGCGAGTTATATTGATAATAAAGTTAATATGATCCGTCGTTTGGGGAGTATTTTTTATGAAATATTTAAAGAATTAACCCCCCCTTTGACATTGCCTATTGTTATTTTAGTCGATTGTAATATTGGCAAAAGCTTGGGCGCTTATGCCACTAACTGGGGCGAATTAGCATTAAATCTAATCGTTATCGATGAGGTTTTATTAAAAGATGCTAGTTTTGTCAATTTAAGAAGGCAACATCAACAGGTTATACCTATTTCATTTTATGGAATTAAATAATTGATATTTTTTATTTAAGTGGATTACTCTATGAATAGCCAAGAAATCAATGATGTCGTTAATAAAATAGTAGCTGCACTTGCATCCAATGGTGTACAAGAGGCAACAAAACTAGCCACGCCGGCTGAGCAAGCCTCAGATTCAGCTGAGCTCCCCTCTTTATCTAGCATTATGGTGCCTGCACCAATCCTTGCAAAGCCTTATCAAATAAAACTACTAGACACCGATTATGCGTTTAAAGATCTAAAACAAGTATTAGGCTATGCGGATATTAGTAAAGCAGGGGATAGGGTGGCTAATTTAGCCGCTCCTGATGAAGCTACGAGAGAGGCAGCAAGGGCTGTGCTTTCAGGTTTAACGCTACAACATATTTATGATAACCCTCTTACTGATAACAATGGCAATATTGATGTAGTGATGCGTGTTAACTATGCGATTGACCATGCTGTATTTAAAGAAATTGCTAGTTTTACACTCGGTGAATTTAAAGATTTACTCATGCAATCTAAAGGTAATGAGATCCGCCGTTATGGAAAAGCATTAACCGGTGTTATGGCCGCTGCATTGACTAAATTAATGGACGTGCATGAAATGATTTTTTTAGCACGTAAACTAAAAACAGGTGCTACAGCCAAAGCTAGAACATTACTTGGTTTACCAGGAACCTTATCTTCTCGCTTACAGCCTAACCATCCTACAGATAATCTTGATAGTATCACGATGCTTCTCTATACGGGGTTAAGTATGGGATCTGGAGACTGTATGTTTGGTTTAAATCCTGCGATTGATACGGTCGAAAATATTAGTGCTGTCCTTTCTCATTTTAACAAAGTAAGAGAAACATTAGCTGTACCTACTCAGATCTGTGTTTTATCTCATATTAAAACGCAACTGGAGTGTTTAGAAGCGGGAGCTCCTGTTGAAATCATGTTCCAAAGTATTGCGGGGACGGAGGCAGTTTTAACAGAAGAGTTTGATGTTACTATCGATTTACTCGATAAAGCTTATATGACCATGAAAGAAAAAGGTCCATTAAAGGATATTGCACAAAACTGGATGTATTTTGAAACAGGACAGGGTAGTGAAGTAAGTTATAACAAGCACAATGGTATTGATATGACTACTACAGAGGCACTATGCTATGGTCTTGCAAGGCGTTATAGCCCCTTTATGGTTAATAATGTAACAGGGTTTATTGGCCCTGAAACGCATGTAGATAACTTTGAGATGATTTACTCTAATTTACAAGACCATTTAATGGGTAAATTATTAGGCTTACCTATGGGGATGGCGCCTTGTTTCACATTGCATTCAAAAGTCACAACCGAAGGCCAACAAATGGCGGTTGAGTTACTGGCAGCGGCAGGTAGTAACTATTATATGGATGTTTATTTAAATACCGATAGAATGCTGGCTTATTTTGATACCAGTGGGCACGATGATCAAACGATGCGCGAGATTTATAATCTAAAACCTGCGCCAGAGTATTTACGTTGGTGTATTGAAAAAGGGATTTTTGTGGAAGACCAAGATGGTAATATTGAGCGTGGACCTAATTGGGGACAGCCTCGTATATTCTGTAGTAGTGATAGTGAATTCCAACGTTTGAAAGAGCATCTTCCTGCTTCTTATGGTTTTGAAAATGCAGGGCCTAGACCTGCTAATAAAGTAACTCGGTTAGTTCGTGCTAATCAAGCCATCGCCAGAGAAGCCATCTATGCGGAGTTAGTTGAAAAAGAACTAGGAGATATCAAGTTCCGTATATTAAGTACGGGTGCTGCTGATAAAGAAAGTCATTTGAATAATCCTGATTTGGGTAGCCATTTATCAACTGAATCACGTAATAAACTCAGTGCTGAAAATAACGATATTCAAATTATGGTATCCGATGGATTAAGTGCGGAAGCGATGAATCATAATATTGCTGAACTACTTCCCGTATTAATGGATGGACTTAAAGCAAAAGGTTTTACTATAGGACAACCCATGCTAATTCCTTATGGCCGGGTAAAACTTGCTGAAGATGTAGGAAATATTGTTAATGCAAAAATCATCGTTAATCTATTAGGTGAAAGACCCGGGGGGGATGCGCTAGCCTCTCGTAGTATGTCAGCTTATTTAAATTATCACCTAACAGATGATGTAGCACGACAAGCAGCAATTAGTTTTAGTGGTAACCCAGAAATAAAGTATGAGGTCTCTGTTGTTTCTAATATTTATTCAGGTGGTCTTCCACCAGTAGAAGCAGCCAGTGTACTAGTTGAAACGATTAGTGATATGCACCGATTGAAAGCGGGTGGTAATCGCTTAGAGTCTCTAAGAAAACGCTAAGGCTTGAATTTGTCCCTATAAATCATGATATTAATGATTTGTAGGGATGAGTATGCTATTGCTTTGTTGCTTAAAGTCCAGGGCAATACTGTTCTATTTCTATAAACTCAAGAGATACTCTTAGTGTTAGGTCTAACTAGCAGTATGTGTTGATTGAAAAAAGTTACTCTAAATGTCCTTCGCTTAAGACAAGGGCTATTAACTCTAGCATTAGTTTATATCATTGAGTTGCTTGCAGAGGGTTTTAATACCTTCAATCATCCCCATGCTAGGGCGTGCTATGCGATCATCTTGAAATAGAATAAGTTTATTGTTTTTTACTGCTGTGAGGGTATTCCATTTTTTCCAAGCATTTAAAGTGGATTGTTCAGATGCAATAATAGCATCTGGGTTTCGGAGTAAGACGGTTTCTATATTGATAGGTGATGCGGTTAAGTCAATATCATCAAAAATATTTCTAGCCCCACATATATGCAGGGCATCATTGATAATTTGTTTTTTTCCAATGGTGTAAAGAGGTTTATCCCAGAGTTGATAAAATACAGTTATTGGTTTGTCGCGTTTATATTTGGTTTCAATAGCGCTGAGTTCCTGTTGCATTTGATTGGATAACAGAATACCTTCTTGTTTTTTACCAATTTGAGTAGCTAGTTCGTTAATATTTTTTGTAAGATCATCTAGTGTTTTGGGATCTTGTTTAATGATTTTTATACCTAGCGATGTTAGTTGTTGTTCTTGCATCGTGCTAATAGCTGATGGCAAGATGATAATAATATCTGGCTTTAGACTAATAATCTTTTCTAATGAGTAACTACCAAAATTACCAATAGTATCAATTTTATTTAAGGCTGGAAGTCTTTGTTTATCAAAGGTTGAGACTCCAACGAGTAAATCGCCAGCACCTAGCTCTATCACCATGTCGGTGAATGAAGGGGTTAAACTGATAATTCTAGGGGTATTGGTGTTATCAGCTAAAGTGTAAGTGCTGATAAACCATAGGAATAGAATAAAGCAGTGAACCCATTTATTTATCTTCATAGGCAATAATTACTATTTAGTATTATTTGATATTTCATGCTGATGCTGTAATCCCAGTAAGTGCCCCATTTTATTTGCTTTAGTAGCTAGATAGTTGCTGTTATAGGGGTTTTCACCAAATTCAATAGATTTTCTGCCTATTACATTAATACCTAATGATTTTAATGCTTCTATTTTTTTGGGATTGTTTGTCATTAGTTGAATAACTTCAATACCTAAGTGTTCAAGCATAGGTAAGCACATGTAGTATTGTCGCATATCAGGTGGAAAGCCGAGTATTTCATTGGCTTCAACGGTGTCGGCGCCTTTATCTTGTAGTGCATAGGCGCGAATTTTGTTTAGTAGCCCTATGCCTCGACCTTCTTGGCGTAAATACAGTAAAACACCGCGCCCTTCTTTCGCGATGGCTTTTAGTGCGGCTTCAAGTTGAAAACCACAGTCACAACGTAAACTAAATAAGGCATCTCCTGTTAGGCATTCTGAATGTATTCGACCTAAAACGGGAGCATCTGTTAAAACGTCACCTAATGTGAGGGCAACATGCTCTATGCCTGTGTCTTCATCTAAGAAGCCATGCATTGTAAATACAGCAAAGGGTGTAGGTAGCAGTGCAGAATCAATAAAAACGACAGACACTCAAAACTCCGAACTAAAATTTATTTAAGGGACGTATTATATACTTGTTATCATCGATAATAGCGTAAATTTGTTAAGTGTTGAATTAACTATTTAGTTAATAATTTAACTGCGTTTAATACTTCATCTGCATGCCCATTTACTTTAACTTTGCGCCATTCGTTGCGTAAAATACCTTTGCTATCAATTAAAAAGGTGCTGCGCTCAATACCTAAATATTCTTTACCATAAAGTTTTTTGAGTTTAATAACGTCAAATTGTTTGCATAGTTCTTCATCTGGGTCGCTGATTAATTCAAATGGAAAGTTTTGTTTTGCTTTAAAATTTTCATGAGTTTTTAAGCTATCTCTCGATACCCCTAGAATAATCGTATTAAGTGTTTGGAATTCGATATAAAGATCTCTAAAGTTTTGCCCCTCCGTTGTACAGCCAGGTGTATGGTCTTTAGGATAGAAGTAGATAACGATATTTTTACCTTGTAAATCAGATAATTTAATATGGCTTTGCCCGCCTGTTATAGAGGCAGTAAAGTCAGTTACTGTTTTATTTAATTCAGGTAATGCCATTTTAATAGCCCTTTTATTTAATTATATACTTCATCATAAAACAAATTACTTAAAATAACTATCCAGTTATAAGACAAGGAGTTACTCTCTTTTTATTATTTTTCAGCGTTAATATTAATAGAATCAACTATTATTTTAGATTGTGTGGCTGGAGATTTTCTGTTTCTTTTATGTAAAAAGTTTAATAAGGTATTTATCCATAATAGTGAATAGATATATTAGATTATCCATAATATGGATAATTATTGCTTGAGATTAAGTAAAATGGGCGTTAGAAATGCTATAATAGCAAATGAATTACGATTACTCTAATTATGAGCAATAACTTATGTGTAATGAAGAGCACACGATAGTATCCAAAAGTTTCCATGCCATTGCATCTAAAGAGCTTTCTAAGTTAGTTAAAGCAAACTGTGGGATAGAGACTGCTGTTTTAACAACCGAGGATGGTTTTAAAATCGAAGCTCATTCAGTTAAAGCCGATGTTGACTCTTTAAAGCTTGCTGCCCTAGCTAGTACATTATCAGCTATTAGTAATATGTCAGTTGCTGAAACTAATTTAGGTGCGGGCTATGATAGTACGATTATTGAAAGTGAGCATAGCTATATTATTATCATGGACATAACGCTGAAAATGGTACCTATGGTATTACATGTTATTGCAAGTAAGGATGCGATTTTAGGTAAAGTACTTTACCATGCCAATAAGGCAGTAAATATATTTAAAAATAAAGAAGAGCTATCATAAATACACATTAGCTTTTAGTGATGTTTCAAAAAATTCTCTTTAGCTTCATATATCTCTTTGTTAATATAAAGCAACAAAAATTTACTGTACTATAAATTACAACTTATCGTTATATTCATAGGAGATGTATGAAGCGTATTTTACTGAGCTCGGTGTTAGCCGTAGGTGTCGTTTTTAGTGGTCTTTCTTTTGCTGATAAAATGCTACTTAATGTATCGTATGATGTAATGCGTGATTTTTATAAAGACTATAATCCAGCCTTTGAAAAGCATTGGAATGAAGATCATAAAGACGATAAGGTCAGAATCCAAATGTCTCATGGTGGTTCTAGCAAGCAAGCACGCTCTGTTATTGATGGTTTAAAAGCAGATGTGGTCACCATGAATATGGCAACAGATATCGATGCACTAGTGACACACGGTAATTTAGTACCTGAAAATTGGCAAACGCTTTTACCAAATGATAGTGCACCTTTTACTTCTGCCACAGTATTTATTGTGCGTAAAGGGAACCCAAAAAATATTAAAGATTGGCCTGATTTAGTAAAAGAAGATATGCAAGTTATTGTACCTAATCCTAAAACATCAGGTAATGGACGTTATACGTATCTTTCTGCATGGAGTTATATTTTAAAAAATGGTGGTGATGAAGCAAAAGCGCAAGCTTTTGTTAAAGACTTGTTTAAGCATGTGCTTGTATTAGATACAGGTGGGCGAGCTGCAACTTCTACCTTTATGCAAAATCAACAAGGAGATGTTTTAGTAACCTTTGAGAATGAAGCAGAGATGATTTCAAAAGAGTTTGGCAAAGGTAGTTTTGAAGTTATTTATCCGAGTGTTTCAGCCGAAGCTGAGTTACCTGTTGCAGTTGTTGAAAAGGTAGTTGAAAAGAAGAAAACCAAGCCAGAAGCAGAAGCTTATTTAAAATACCTATGGTCTGATGAGGGGCAGCGTATTGCGGCAAAGAATTATTTACGCCCAAGAAATCAGGCTATTCTAGCGGAGTTCTCTGATCGTTTCCCTAAGGTTGATTTTCTGCCTGTTGAAAAAACATTTGGTAGCTGGGCTGAGATTCAGAAAAAACACTTTGCAGATGGCGGTATTTTCGATCAGGTTTATTTACAACAATAAAATAATTAAAAATAAGCTAGGATTTTCCTAGCTTATTTTATTGGGAATATGTATGAATAATATTTTTACACTATCACTTAGTGTTATTGGTGGTGTTATTGGTTTTATTTTAGGTATTACAATAGGGTTTGCTATTAATACTTCTTCATTTATTGTGCTGTATGGCTTTGCTATTGTTTTTGCCTCTATCGGCGGCTTTTTACTATCAAAATTATCAACTACACTTGATAATCAAGATCTTGCTACGAAGAAAGCACTCACTGTGCTTTGCGCGATTATTGCTGTTATTATGTTTGCACTGTTGATTCTTACAGTGGCTATGTTGCAATACTTAGGTTAGCCCTTAATCCACAAAGGAATGACAAACTTGTGCATCAATGGCGCCATATTGATATTTTTAATATCGTGTTCGGTAATCCAGCGAGCTTCTGCTATCTCAGCAGAGGCTACAGCATCAAAACACGCTGTTAGTTCAATCTTAAATAATTCTGCTTTAACAATATAACCGGGTTCATTTGCAGCGGGTGCTTCAAAGATACCTACTTTGTTAGGAAGTGAGAGGGGAATATCTAATAATAATTCTTCTTTAATTTCTCTAATTAAGGCATCCACTGGTGTTTCTTTTGACTCAATTTTACCGCCAGGTTGCATGAAGAAAGTAGAGCCATGTTTACGGACCACTAACATTCGGTTTAAAGGGTCAGTAATACAAGCAGCGGCAATATAAATAATCTTATTATCCATTTTATTTCCTTTTTAATAAGTCTCGAATATTTGATAATGCTGCATTGCCTGTTTCAGTTTTTTGTATTTGAGGTGTATTTTCTAGCCCTTCATACCTTAACTCCTCTTGGGGAAGCTCGCTTAGGAATCGACTAGGTGAACAATCAATGATTTCACCATATTGCCTCCGTTTAGAAGCATAGGTGAGAGTTAGGTATTGTTTAGCTCTGGTAATACCTACGTAGGCTAGCCGCCTTTCTTCTTCGATATTATCTGTTTCAATACTGGAACGATGGGGTAAAAGTTCCTCTTCAACACCCATTAAAAAAACAAAGGGAAACTCTAACCCTTTAGAAGCATGCAGTGTCATGAGTTGTACAGCATCTTGTTCTTTTTCTTCTGCTTGTCTATCTAGCATGTCTCTTAATACTAAGCGGGAGATTGCTTCTTCAATCGTCATCATCCCTTCATCATCACGCTCAAGGGTATCTTTTAATGCATCGATTAGAAACCAAACATTTCCCATTCTTGCTTCAGCCACTTTATCATTCGATGCATTTTGTCGTAACCAACTTTCATAATCGATATCCATTATCATACTACGCAGTACGGCTATTGGATCCCCTTGACTGCATTGCTGGCGTATGTTGTCTAGCCATGTCGTAAAGCGCTGTAAGCGTTCAGCAAAGCGTTGGTCAAGTATTTCTACAAGTGCATTATCACCTGCGGCGTTATATAGTGAAGTATGCTGTTTACTAGCAAAAAGACTTAATTTCTCGAGGGTTGTTGAACCTATTTCTCGGCGCGGTACATTAATTACCCGTAAGAAAGCATTATCATCATCAGGATTCACTAATAATCTTAAGTAAGACATGATATCTCTTACTTCTTGACGAGCAAAAAAACTAGTTCCACCAGTAATGATATAAGGAACTTTATGATGCTGTAGTTTTAATTCAATTAAGCGGGATTGGTAATTACCCCGATAAAGTATCGCAAAATCGCCGTATGAGCGTTGTGTCCTTAAGGCTAATGCTTGTATTTCTGTCGCTACACGCTCTGCTTCTGCTTCTTCATTACGACAGCGGACTACTCTAATTAGCTCGCCATCACCTTTATCGCTCCATAATTTTTTTTCAAAAACATGAGGGTTGTTAGTAATGAGATGGTTTGCACATTTTAAAATACGACTTGTAGAGCGGTAATTTTGCTCTAACATGACGACTTTTAGCGTTGGAAAATCTTGCTTTAATTGCATTAAGTTTTCTGGCTTCGCGCCGCGCCATGCATAAATAGACTGGTCGTCATCACCAACGACAGTAAATCGTGCACGATCAGCAACAAGTAATTTAATTAAAAGATATTGGCTAGCGTTGGTATCTTGATACTCGTCCACTAGTAAATAACGGACTTTATTGCGCCAGCGCGCTAGCAATGCTTCATTATCTTGAAATAACTTTACAGGTAATAAGATAAGATCGTCGAAATCAACCGCGTTATAGGCTTTTAATAATCGTTGGTAGTGTGCATATAGATGCGCCATCATTTGGTCTTGCGGAGTTCTAGCTTGTGTAAGCGCCTCATCGGGTAAAACTAAATTATTTTTCCAGCGGCTAATTCTATTAATAGCCTCATCGATCCCATCATCGCCTGCATATTCCTTATGCATAATTTCTTTTATCAATGATTTTATATCGGTATCATCAAAAATAGAAAACCCTACTTTGTAGCCAAGGGTTTGATATTCTTTACGGATAATATTAAGCCCTAAATTATGGAAAGTAGAAACGATGAGCCCTCGACCTTCACCTTTCTTTAATAGTGTGCTTACACGCTCTTTCATCTCTCGTGCAGCTTTATTGGTAAAGGTTACTGCTACGATGTGGTGCGCTTTAATACCACATTCTTGAATGAGATAGGCTATTTTTTTAGTGATAACACTTGTTTTGCCGGAACCGGCACCGGCTAATACTAATAAGGGGCCATCAATGTGGTGTACGGCCTCACGTTGTCGAGTATTAAGTGATGACATAATATAAAGAAGAGAGGTAGAGTGGGGAGATAATGATATCTCACCACCACTTAAATACTAAGCTTTTACTGTTTTTTGTTGACGTGCTTGATCAGCGCCTACTTGATCACCTTGTTTATCTCTTGCTTGGGCTACAACTTCCCATAGGTTAGAGCGAAGCTCTGCTTGGCTATCCGAGGTATAAGATAACGCTCTGCGTGCTAGTTGTTCAGCTACCTCAGTATCACCTTGTTGCAGGCGTATAACAGATAGCATATAAAGTACTCTCGGCTCACTTGGTGCAATGCGTTGAGCTCTTTCGGCGCTAGCAGCTGCCTCATTTAAATTACCCGCCTCTTTTTGCTGTTGCGCGGTTGTTAACAAGGCGGCGACGGCATCATCTAATGGTGCTGCCGCTGAATTATTATCACTTGGAATACCTGTTGGTAGGCTAGATGCACTCGTCTGTCCTTGAATGGATGCTGTTTGAATAGGCTCATTTACGCCTTGTGGCACTGCTTGAGCAATGGCTTCATTGGGTGCTTCTCTGGTTACAGGGGCAGAATTTTTTTCAAGAGGATTAGGCTTGTTGGTTAATGTTGTACTGGCATCTACCAAAGGAATTGAGTTTGGCTGATTGGTATTACAGCCTGCTAAAATTGTCATCGCTGCGAAAGCAAGCCCCATATTTATTAATTTGATTGTCATACTCTAACCTTTAAGCATACTATTTTAATTTGCCCAACCACGGATCCAATCCGTCGTTGAGCCATCTGGTTTTTCACATGATAATGCTGGCGCAGGTTCAGTACCCTTAATATAAGGTACTTGGATAGCATTAGGGCAACCCTCCCCAAGACTTTTACCTGTATCAGCATCTACCCAAGCGAAAACAACATTTTGTGGTAATGGCATATTTAATGAAGCAGGGTGAGCTTCTTTCATAAAAGAGACCCATACCTGTAGCGCCCCAGAGGCACCCGTTAAGGAGGTATTACTATTATCGTCCTTACCAAGCCATACGGTAGCTAAAATATTTTGTCCAAAGCCTGTAAACCAACTGTCTTTTAGGTCGTTGGTTGTGCCTGTTTTTCCTGCTACATCAATATTGCGAGGTATTTGGTTATACGCAGAGCGCCCAGTACCATCGCGCATTACCCGTTTCATTGCGTATTGTAAAAGGTATATCATCCCGGAGTCAAAACGCTTCACTGTCTCAAAAGGATAGCGTCCAATCGGATTACCTTTAGAGTCTAATACATTTCTAATAGAGCGAATAGGTGTATTATAGCCACCGTTACCAATGGTTTGGAACATCATGGCAACATCCATTGGCGTCATGGAGGCGGCGCCTAGTAGCATAGCGGGGTAGGCAGGAAACTCTCTATTCACGCCTAGTCGTTTAATAGTTTTTAGTACATTAGCGACCCCAACATCCATACCTATTCTTACAGTGGGTACGTTGTAGGAGTGTTCAAGTGCTTCAAAGAAGAACATATCACCATGATAAGTGCGTTCATAGTTTTGAGGTGACCATGTTTTATTCCCAGGTAAATTGACTGTAAAAGGCTCATCTTCAACCATGGTGGTTAAGGTGTAACGACCACTTTCTAAAGCGGTTAAATAGATGGATGGCTTCATCTGTGAGCCTATTGGACGAACTGCATCTAACGCTCTATTAAAACCAATATAATTACGGTCACGGCTTCCAATTAAACCTAATAGCTCACCCGTTGTTGGATTAGTGATTACCATGGCTGCTTCTAAATTATTTGCACGGTTTCCTAACCTTTTTAATGTAGCATCTAAGGCACGTTCAGCCTTAATCTGAACTATAGGGTCGAGACTTGTAAAAATTCGTAACCCTTCGCCTGTTAAATCTTCTTCTTTATAGTCTTCTTTTAACTGGCGCTTAACTAAATCAAGGAAGGCGGGGAATGAGCTGGTTCCTAAACGACCTTGAGCTATTACACCTAATGGAGTGGCTTTGGCTTCTGTAGCCTCTTTGGTAGAAATAACGTGCTGTTCAGCTAACACGTCTAGCACGACATTACGGCGCTCCATTGCTAGTTTATAATTACGCCTTGGATTATAAACAGATGGTCCCTTGACCATGCCTACTAATAAAGCAATTTGTGGTAACTTTAGTTCATTAATGGGTTGTCCAAAAAAATATTGGCTGGCTAAACCAAAACCATGAATAGAGCGTTGTCCATCTTGTGCAAGAAATACTTCGTTTAAGTAAGCTTCTAAGATTTCATTTTTACTATAGTGAGCTTCTAATAATAAGGACATAAGCGCTTCGTTTACTTTACGCTTTAGCGTTCGTTCATTCGACAAATAAAAGTTTTTAACTAGTTGTTGAGTTAAGGTGCTACCACCTTGTGATAGATGTCCTCGCAAAATATTAGTATAAACTGCACGGGCAATTCCGATCATGGAAATGCCATGATGCTTATAGAACCTTTTATCTTCAACTGCAACGAGGGTTTTTACTAATAAAGGCGGTACTTGATCTAATTTAACTAAAATCCTATCTTCATTGTGAGCAGGATATACACCACCAATCATCATGGGTTCTAAGCGGATAAGAGCCACTTTTTGATTGGCTGCGTCTACAATCTGTGAGATATTGTTCCCTGCAAAGGTAACAGTAATTAGTTTAGCGTTTTCAGGACCTTCATAAAAGTGGAATCCTCTGACATAGACGGTAACATTATTACCTTCCTCATGGATTTGCCCTACACTTGAAACTTTAGCAACCTTAGCATAGCCTAAAGCATTTAACTCCATTAAAAAATCATCTTTAGAGAGCGATAGGCCTTTATATAATTCTAGGGGACGAGCGTATACCTTTGCAGGAATTGTCCAGCGCTTACCAGAAAATCTATCTTGTACGACAGAGTCTAGGTATATGATATAAGGCGCGATAATGACAATGGCTACTAATGCTAATTTAACTAATAGACTAAAAAATGATACCCAGCGGCTACGCTTGTTTTTAGTCCGTTTCCCCGTTTTTTTCATAGAGCACATTATACTTATTTATCACTATAATTGCATAAACAATTTGCAACTATAATGATAAAGCAATAAGCTAATAAATTTAAAATTTCAAACTATTGTTATGTTTTTGAGGGGTTGTAATTTGAAATGCTCTCAATAGCTGCATCTGGTTTTGAATAGGGGCTTATTAGTAAATAGTAAGCCCCCTTGATTGCTAGTAATCTGATAAGATATAAACTAATTGTATGCTATCTGTACTAAGCGCTAAATCAGATGTGCCCGCGCTATTAAGAATCATCATATATAAAAGAGATCCTTCTACTTTAGTGAAAGTACCTTTATATACCGCACCACTCTTAAGGTATACCTCTATGCGTTTATTAAAAGCTTTCTCATTTAACTGATTAATAGGGGTGAGTACGCGTTCAGGTGACTTTATTACAGGTGGTTTATAGGTTGGAATAGGTTTTTTAGACTCTATCATTTCATCCGTGGACATCCATTTGAAAGCGATAGGTACATTTTTATCATTAATAACTAATACTGGTTGTATTAGCTTTACGACATCATCGGGCTGCATAGATTTTAGCTGTTGGGGGTAAACGGATATTAAAGGGTTTAGTGAAAAATCAAATGAAATGGGATTCTTTTCATATTGATTCAGCGCTTTGATGACCTCTCTATCCAATACAATGTTTAAATATTCCGTTGTTGCTAAATCAACGGAGTCTCTAGTTTTTTCTATAGTTAATTGTTTTAGATAATCTTTTAGCGTAAGCTTTGCTTTTTGAGCGCAGAGGGAGTGTATTTTTTGCTGAAGTTTATTTTCAGTCATATGAAAATGAAATTTTGGTATGCTTGATGAGGTTAGTGCATCTTCTTGAGTTATTGGATTGACGTTACTTAGCATATCCCCGGAGAAAGTACCAACATCTTTTATGTCAATGTTATAGTTATACTGTATACCACCATTAAGGGTTACCTTATAGCCTACTTTTGCATTGATAATGATGTGGTTATAGCCCATTGACACATAATCTTGGCTTATTATTCGGCAATTGGAAAAGTATTCTTGATTGGACCTATTGGCGAAAAAAATATTACTACTAATATCAATGTCTTTAAAATTAAGCACTAGCTCATCAGGCATTTTTTTTGTCCAGTTCTTTCCTATGATAAGTAAGAAGTTAAAAAGACTATTAGCTTCTAATTCTACCTGCTTTATATGAACGATACTCCCATTTATAGAAAGAACAATATTATCTATACCGCTTTTACCTTTTAAAGAAGTGCTAATGCCACTATAGCTAAAGATGCCCTGTGGGAGTATAGACTCTATATGCTTGGCCATTTGATCGGTATAGTACCAAAGTAGATACTTTGTACCACCTATAAATGCACAGGCAAGAAGAGTTATTACTATAAGGTAATCACGTAGTTTTCTCATGCTAAACTATTTCCTTAGTTCTACAAAATGTCGTTATCAATAGCAAGTTTATATTATATAATAGGACAGATATATAGTTATTAATATTATTGTTGTCTAATAATTCTAAGACTTAGAAATTTCAGTGTTTTATGCCCAGGTTGCATGCATATTTTAATAAACTAATAAAGTAGTCAATTACTGTGAGTTATTTATCAATAGAGTTTGGTGTCTTATTTACAATATTTTTTTTATTGTATTGGATATTAAAAAATAAGCCTGTCTTTCAAAATGCATTATTACTTATTGCTAGCTATGCTATTGTAGCTAGTTTTAATGTTAATTTTTTTATTATTTTACTAGGCTATACTTTTGTTTTATATGGGCTTTCTTTTCCTATTTGCTATAGTCGCAATAGCGGTTTTTGGTTAGGTGTTGCTATCATTGCTGCTATTGTTAATTTATGTTTTTTTAAATATTTTGATTTTTTTAGAACACAAGTTCAGACGTTAGCAACATCATTTGGAATAGATGCATCTATTCCAGGGTTAGAAATTTTATTACCTATAGGTATTTCGTTTTATACATTCCACTCTATTAGCTATCTAGTTTCTTTAAAGCGCAAAGAAATCACCTTGCCAAGTGCTTTAAATTTTGCTCTGTTTTTATCTTTTTTTCCTAGTTTAATTGCCGGCCCTATTAATCGGGCGAAAGAATTTTTACCTCAAATTGAGGTGAGTAAGCCAAGAGTTATTGGTAGTTATAATGAGGCATTTGTTCTTATTCTATTGGCTTTAATTAAAGTTCTTTGCTTAAATACAGCATTAGCAGATAATTTCGTTGACCCAGTATTTGCCAATCCAAGTGGCTATAATTCGTTAGATATTTTGTTGGGTGTATATGCTTATGGATTACAGATCTTTTTTAATTTTTCGGGTTATACGAACTTGGTGACAGCTATTGCACTGTTATTAGGATTCAATTTGCCGACTAACTTTAATATGCCCTATTTTGCTAATAATCTACGTGATTTTTGGCAGCGTTGGCATATTAGCTTATCGACTTGGATTCGTGACTATATTTATATTCCGTTAGGGGGAAGCCGGCAAGGATTTTCTAAGACACAGGCCAATTTATTTATTGCAATGACATTGTCTGGACTGTGGCATGGTGCCAATCTTACTTTTATTATTTGGGGGGTAATACATGCATTAGGTGTTATTTTGCTTAATGTGGGCGATCGCTATCTGGGGCGTAACTACTTAACAAGTCACTCTCCATGGGGGGCTCGCTTTATTACCTTCCAATATGTTTGTTTTGCTTGGATATTCTTTCGCTCAGCCACAGTGGGGGATGCAGGGGATTTAATAGATGCACTATTTCATAATTTGCTAAGTGTCACATTAAACTTCAATGTATTTCTATACTTTCCATTATTATTAATAGCGTTTTTTATTTATCCATTATTGGCCAGATTACCTGTGCTATTAATAAAAGGACTAGATCACCTTTCATGGATTTATTTACCTTTTGTTTGGGGGCTTATTTTATTGCTTGTTTTAACGACAGCTCCTGCGGGTATTCCTAACTTTATTTATGCAAGTTTTTAATATGAAAGCCTATGATAAGATTTTTTTAAAAGGGCTCTATTTGCTTATAGTCTCGATGATATTATTGTTTTGGCTAGAACAGCGATCTATCAATGCCTATTGGATACAAACCTATCACAAAAATAGCCCTTTATCATTATTAGATAATAATAAGCTTTGGCAAGCTGGCGCTCACATTACAGAGTTTTTAAGTGATCAGTTATCTTCAGGGCAAGCAATGGTTGCCGAGCTTAATGACGATGTTTTAGAGCATTTTAATGAGCATATTGCTATAAATGTTGATGATGGCATAAGGGCAGTTAGTGCAGTAAATACTAATCATGTATTAAGACTTAATATGGCACTTATTTATAATAGACATATTTTATATATTTTTCCTCAGCAGCCTTTTATACAAATAACTTCAAAAAATGCAGTAGATGAAAATCGACAGGAACTCTATAAGAGTTTATTGTACGTAGGTAAGTCGGATGTTAGCCCAGTTATTTATAGTGACCAAGATTTGAGATTATCTATTGCAAAAGGGCAGAAAGTTTTTTTTGTGGGTGACTCACTTATGCAGGGAGTTGCACCACACGCTATGCGAGTTTTATTAAAAGATCATGGGATTGAGAGTATTAATTTAAGTAAACAAAGTACAGGGCTGTCTTACCCTCGGTTTTATGATTGGCCACAAGTTGCTAGAGATACTTTTGCTAAAAATAGTAATATAAAATTAATGGTTGTCTTTATGGGGCCAAATGATCCATGGGATTTTCCAGTGGTAAAAGGTAAGCGTTTCTTTAAAGTTGGCACTCCTGAGTGGGAGGGCGCATATAGAGCGCGTATTCAGCAATTGATTAATGCAGCGGTGGACAATGGTGCGGAAGTTTTATGGATTGGTGCACCGAATGTTAAGAGTGATAAATTAAATAACGGTATACTTTTATTGGATCGTATTTATAGATCTCAGGTTACTATTAATCAGCAGTCTTACATCCCCTCTAATGACATACTTGGTATGAAGGATGATATGTTTGTTAAATTTATGCAAATACCTGGTAAGGGAAACATCACATTACGTACGGATGATGGTATACATTTTACTGTTTTTGGGCAAAAGCGAATTGCTGATAAAATCATGTCGCTATTGCATTTTAACGATGTTGCAGAAGAATTAACAAAATGAATAGATTAATAAAGTTAATCGTTGCAAGTATTTTGTTACTTGGTTCGGTTTGTTTTGCTCAAACGTCTTCTTATTTAGCGAAGCCAATAAATATACAAAATTTTGGTGATCCTAATTTATCGAAACTAAAGAGAAAGATCGCCAATGTTGAATATAAGGTAGCTCCTCCTGATTCTGTGCTACGCATTGTACAGCTGGGTGACTCGCATACGGCAGCGGATATCTTTACGGGTGATTTAAGGCAAAAATTCCAAAAGCGGTTTGGTGGAGCCGGTATTGGTTGGATTTCACCAATAAATGTTTATGGGCAGCGTAATACGCAGGTTTATTATACAGCTACTGACTGGCTATTGAGTAGCAGCCGTGTAACGCCATTAAGCGATTATCCCATGGGAGGCTTTGTTGCTAGTCCGACCGCCCCTAATGCGCAGTTAGTAGTTAATTATAATGTAGATGAAGCACCTAGTTTATGGAATGCTACTTTTTTAGTAAAGCCATTGAAAAAAGGCCAGAAATTAAAAGTAGTTGATGGTATGAATTATGAGATTATATTAGATCCTAATAAGGGGATGGATTGGCAATACATTAATGCTTTCGTTATGTTACCGCTGACGATTACAGCTGATTCTGCCGACTCTGTTAAGTTGGGTGGTATCTGGTTAGAAAAAAATGGTCAGCCGGGTGTTGTATTATCTTCTGTTGGATTAAATGGTGCGAAGCTATCTATTTGGCAAAATTGGCGTTCCCAGTGGATGAATGATTTGGCTAAAAGTAATAATGACTTAGTGATTATCGCCTATGGTACAAATGAATCGTTAGAAACCCCTTTTAATCTTGATCGCTATAGGCAATCTTTAATTAATGACATTAAACAAATCCGTAAGAAATCACCGAATAGTGTTATTTTAATTGTTTCCCCACCTGATGCGATGCTTCGAAATAAAATAAAACGAGGTAATAGTTGTCAAGCAATGCAACCACCTAATTTAGAGAGTGTTCGAAAAGTGCAACAAGACGTTGCTAAACAAATGCATACCTTGTATTGGGATTGGGCTCGTGTGATGGGTGGACCTTGTAGTATGCGTAATTGGGCAGCAAAAGGCTTGGCTAGTAAAGATTTTATACATTTAACAGCCAATGGTTACAACCAGAGTGCCGATGTGCTATACAAGGCATTATTAAGAATACTAAATGTGGCTGAATAGAATATTATTACTTTTTGTTAAAAAAAGTAATAATATAAGAATAACTTACTTATCTATATAATTTATATGCGATCAAAATCTTTGCGTTTCTTGGTTAGTCCTTACTGGCTATTTGTCATATTGCTTGCATTACTGCTTGTATTACAGTATCGGTTATGGTTTGGTGAGGACGGTTTTCAACAAACAGCCGTATTGAAAGAGCAAATTAAATCGCAACAACAAGAAAACTCCAAGTTATTGGATAAAAATCGTCGTTTAGAGGCAGAAGTAATCGAACTTAAAAAAGGAACGGATACGATCGAGGAGAAAGCCCGTCACGACTTAGGAATGGTAAAAGAGGGCGAAACCCTGTACATTGTTCCCGATGAAAAATAACACCTTATTAGCCCCCTTTTGGGTCATTATCCCCGCAGCCGGTATTGGTAGTCGCATGCAGGCGGATTTGCCTAAGCAGTATTTATCTTTAGGATGCAGTACCGTCATAGAGCAGACACTGGCTTGTTTTTTGACGCATCCATGCTTGCTTGGGATAGTGGTTTGTGTAGCAAAAGATGATCCTTATTGGCCTTCGTTATCGATTAGTCAGCATCCCTTAATAGAAACTGTTATCGGTGGTCGGAATCGTGTGGATTCAGTATTAGCAGGCTTGGAAAAACTATCAAATCAAGTTAAAACGAATGACTGGGTCCTTGTTCATGATGCGGCCAGACCAAATTTGCAACGTGAAGACCTTGATGAGTTATTAACAATTGCGGGGCGAGATTCTGTCGGGGGGTTATTAGCAACACCAGCAAGAGATACATTAAAAGAAATTGATGACAATGGCCGTGTGAAAAAAACATTAGATAGAAAGATAGTTTGGCAAGCGATGACTCCTCAAATGTTCCATTTACACCAGCTACAACAAGCCATTAGTATGGCGTTAGCTGCTGGTGAAACTATCACCGATGAGGCATCTGCTATGGAATTTATAGGTCAATCTCCATTACTTGTTGAGGGGCGTAGTGATAATCTAAAGATCACTCATCCAGAGGATATTCAACGGTTAACTCACTATTTTTTGAAGTAATAAAAGAGGTTATGATGATTATTCGTCCTTGTGAAGAAAAAGATATTCCCGCTATTACTGCTATTTATGCTGAGGCTGTTAAGTTTGGGCTTGCTACTTTTGAGTTAACGCCCCCTTCAGAAAATGTCATGTTAAAAAGAAGAGAAAAGTTGCTAGCGAGTAACTATCCTTATTTAGTCGCTGATTTTGATGGTATTATTGTGGGCTATGCTTATGCAGGAAAATATCACGAACGAGAGGCTTTTTTTAGTACCGTGGAGGATTCAATTTATCTTCATCAAGATTATCGAGGTAAGGGCATTGCTAAGTTATTATTAAACAATTTATTAGAAGAGTCTACTCTTCGAGGTTTTAGGCAAATGATAGCTGTAATAGGGCATTCAGGTAATCTAGGATCTATTAAGCTGCATGAGAGTGTCGGTTTTAAGTATATTGGTACGCTAAAGTCAGTTGGATGGAAATTAGGTCAGTGGGTAGATACAGTTATTATGCAACGCTCTTTAGGGGTGGCAGATAGTATTGCACTTACTGAAAGAGCTAAAGGTCATTAGAGTATGACAGTAACAACAGCACAGCAAGCGCGCTTGATGAAAATAGCTGCATTTGCATCAGTGATGGTAGCTGTAATTTTGGTTTCAATCAAGACAATTGCTTGGTGGTATAGTGGTTCTGTTAGTTTATTGGCAGGTTTAACTGATTCTCTTTTAGAAAGTTTTGCCTCTCTACTCAAT
>SCDY01001963.1:0-19837 GCA_004143825.1 Drosophila micromelanica | reverse complement strand
GTGCCGAGAGTTTGTGTGTATGTGTTAAATGCTGGGTTCAGGGTATCTCCTAGTCGGGAGGTCCCGACTAGAGCAATCTTACTTGTTTTTTGTTATAATTGCAAATGTCAGAGAAATCCATTATGACTGGAATATGTAACTGCAATTGCGTGAAAGTTGAGTGCTTTTCCATTCAAGCGTTTATTAAATATTCGAGCTATGGCGCTGGCACACACACATGCACACTAACACACACATGTTTATTTTACTGTGTACTGGTAAATAATTAAAGATTGACGTCATTTCCACAGTGACACAGACACTTGCAACGAATGTAATCCAGCACGCAATGTGATTGTACGTAGATGAAATTTTGCCTGATATTCACATGATTTACAATGGAAAAAAACAAAAATGAGAATAGTATACATGACACAAGCTGGCTGGTAACCTTGCCACAGTTGACAGTTAACAGCAGGCAGCACTCCTTGGATGGGAATTTTACAATTTTTAAATTGATTCCAGTAGCCATTAATTTCCGCTGACAGGCTGCGCACCTTTCGCCGCAGCTGTGGCCTGACAGCGACTTGACTTGTCGTTGACTTTAAGTCAACAAGTTAAAATTATGCAAAATTATTCAGCCAGGCGTTTTAATTGTTCTTGTCTGCCATTTTGCGGAGCCGGCGCCGAGCTGGCAACTTTCAATTGTACATGTGCCTTAGTTTATGGGCGTGGGTCACGCAAAGGCCGACAGAAAGGTCGACAGAGGGTCCCCATTAGGGCCAAAAGCCAATTCCATTGGCGTCGTTTATCGCAATTTCGTATAATCGATTGAAATAGTCGAACTTCTGGCATTTGGTGTACAAAAACAGTTCTCCACTTCA
Source organism: Drosophila micromelanica (assembly GCA_004143825.1). Taxonomy (NCBI): domain Eukaryota; kingdom Metazoa; phylum Arthropoda; class Insecta; order Diptera; family Drosophilidae; genus Drosophila; species Drosophila micromelanica. The sequence goes on along the minus strand of SCDY01001963.1, from coordinate 18,974 downwards.
GCTACTGCCGTCGTTGCTTTTTCCTGGTTGCCGGGCAAAGTTATTGAGTTTTTTATTTGCACACATAGCGTATACGTGATATTTGTGCATGCACCCGTATGAAAGCCTGAACTGGTGAACGCTTTGCTAGTTGTAGATGGGAGTGCAATTGTTCAAGTGGGTGGACACAAAAGAAAAAGCTTTGGGCTCTTAAAAAAAACTACTCTTTACCTACACTGAATATTAACTTTAAACTTTACTCTCAACGGAACAGAGTTCACGAAAAAACTTTTAAAACAATTTGTTTTATATTGAATTTGAATATTTAAATATACGTTGAATATAATTATTATTTTTTTAGCAATGATAACAGGCTGGCAGTTGGAGTTTTTCAGAATCAATAAACAATCAACTTGAAAGTCTTTAAAATTATTAAGCTGCATAAATTATAGAAAATTGTTGAACTTACCCATCAATTTCAAATTATTAAAATTGCTGTGAAAGATAAAGCTGAAAATAAGAGAAATATTCTGTTAATGCTAGCAGACAGAAGAACCAACTTAATATGCGATATATACCCATAAATATAAATATTAATGTACTGCTCGTTCAATCGAAATGCAATGCGATTTATTTTCATACTAACACACACACACACACGTAGACTTACATGCACATTCGGATTTGCATATGAAAAAAGTGTCGCTTTAAATAGCAAAATCAACGGAGTGCAAATGCTGCCAACGTGTCGTATGCGCAACATGTGCAGCAAAAGTTGTTACATACTCACGGGGATCTGCTCAGTGTGTGTGCCTGTGAGTGTGTGTGTGTGTGTATGGAGCGTATAATGTGATTCATATTTTATACTTAGCATTAGGTCCTAAGTCAACTGCGAAATTGCGTTTGCCATCGATTGGGCGCTTAAGTAAGAAACACAACAAAAACAAGAACAACACTAACGAACGCCAGAAATGTTGCTGCATCATTTGCCAGTGAGTTTAAATATTTATATTCAATTTGACATTTAGTGGCCTTGGGCTCGCAGTTTGCGAGTGCAGACAAAGCAGCCCAGCTGCCAGCCAATGAACCAAACAGTATCAAAAACAGCAACAGCAGCAGCAGCAGCAGCAGCAACAGAAGCAGCAGGATGCCAGCGCCTAATCCCGCAAAGAAAGCAAAGTAAGAGTACGGGAGACCGACAGCAGGAGCGGGCCAATGCCTAGGGGTAATGCTGACAGTGCTGTCAGTGCCGGGACTTTGAAATTGCGGCTGCCTTGGCATGTCTTGACGATTGCCACATAAATTTTTTAAATTGACCCGCATAGCAGGCGCTTTGACATCATCGCTAGACACCCACCCACACACACACACACACATTTATAGAAACTAAATGTACGACTCTGATTTATTGTGCAACTCGCCAGCAGCTTGCAAATTTAGCTGTGCACGGCAGCAGGTGCATTGAGCTGCAAATAACCGCCCTACTTTCACCCGTACCTGTAGTCTCTCACTTAATTATCAGAGTTTTTGCATAGTTTTTTACACCTACAAATATTTGCCATACAGTTCTTATATAAGGAATTAAAACTTAAACGTGTATTTAATTAAAGACTGTAGCCAAACCAGTTCTGAACTGTTTTTTTTTTTAGTCTGAACCACATTTTGTAATAATGAAAATTAATCGGATAACTTTATGTAAAGATTGATCCGAAAAATCTCGGCAACACTTAAATTTTACAAAAACTTAATGTTTATTATTTTGAATGAGTATCGCGTAGTCGGTTAGACCCAACAGCAATGTTCTTACATATTTAAATTAAGTAAATGTTGGTTTATTACGAACCAAAATCCGGATATTTTAATGTAAAAACCGAGCTTACATATTAAACCAATAAGCTTGGTATTTATTCAACCAACCAAGCGAATTACCCACCACTGAATTACGGCTCACAGCCACGTTTAACCATTAGCTGTTTTGTTAAAGAAAAGCATTGCGATGAATTTTATTAAAAAATTTAATTTTACGGTCATCCATTGAAAACTGTTTCCGGAAGCTTAACTTAACTGTTATTAATAGTTATACAAATTTTAATATTTACTTTTAAATTAAACAATGTTTTGCCAAACTGCTTAAAACCGTCAATACATACAGGAATTTCTTACAGTGTTAGATGGGTAATCCTGCAAAGTGATTTATTTTTCAGTCCCCACCTTCAAAGTTTGTCAATGCATCACCATAAAATTCTTATCGCCATATTCACTATCAAATATGCTTGATATTATCAAGCGGAGCCCTTCGCACCATAAAAATGTTCATGCTGCTTGCGCATTAAGCAAAATTCTGGCAAGCATTTAGGCTTTGGCTTTGGCTTTGGCCTTGGGTCATGAGACTTACGCAGATCCGGAAGCGGAAGCAGACGCAAGACGCGAACTAGGCGCCCTTAGTTAAAACTCGCATAAATTCTTATGTGGGTCGCCTGGAAGCTATAAATAACCGAAATAAGTGCATAAATGGCGGCCTTGAATGCGTTTATTTTTGGCAACGCTAAAAAATTTCATTTCATTTTATTTCATTTTACGTTGTCTGGCAGTCAGGAGGCGGAAGCGGGTCTGACAGCTAAGCGAGTTTACTTCAATGCCGGGCAGGCTGCCAAGCCATGATTCGGCAATGTCGGGCAACTGGGCCAATGTGAACGAAAGTTGCTGCAACAAATCGACAATTGCCTGAGCAGGACATGGGGGCATGCCCAGATCCCGTTGCTCTCTAAGCCTGCAATTAGTTCGCAATTTGCGTTGTCACATTTCGCTTTGGTCCGAACACCCCTTGTCCTAGTTCACCCACTGGCCACTTAAACTTAATGGCAACCTTTTGCACCACTCAAAGGGAAGTAGCACAATTTATCCCTACACACACACACACACACACACACACACACACACACACACACACACGCATACACAATGAATCCAATGAAATTATCGCTCAATGCTTGTAAGAGAATGTTGGTGCGTGTGTGCATTAAATTAACTGCCTTTATCCAGTTATTTTTTTTGTTTACTTTTCCTATTGCCATAAAAACACTTTCCATATGAATGTTTTCGTATAAACATGACTTTGCGTGTGTATGTGTGTGTGTGTGTGTGTGTGCTCCACACACAAACTATTTATTTAAGGCAAATGTATTGGATTTAGTATGTGTCTTAATGTAATTTTAGCAAATGTCGCATTTACAACAAATTCCATGTACTTTATTTTAATACTCTTGGCCAGCATATCTGGTAATGTGATTATTAATCTTAAAGCTAGTTGTATTTATCAGATATTTGCGAGTCATGGTACGAATTTTTTATATTTTCGAATCCTTTGAACCAAACTAAAGGTTAATTATAGTTATTAGTAAATAGCTATCCAAGCTATGAAAATTTAGCTCTAGCTAAATAAAATTTTCCAGGAATTTCCTGTTATACGTATAAGCAGATATCACTGACCCCATAAAGTACATATATTAAAAAAATGCTAGCTAAATTGATTTTAATATATGTCTAAATATGTCTGTTTCTGTCTTAACTTGTCTCTCACTTTAAAAGCTATCATCAAGAAACATTTTCTACTTTCGCTACTAGCAGTATTTATGTATATGAACTATCAAACTAAACTAAATTAAGTTATATTCAAACGAAGAATCAGCAACTATGCTATAGATCAATGGAGAAACTGTGACTGTTTCTGATAGTATACGTAAGCTGATTTATGCACATAATTAACTAGAGATCTTATGAAATAAGTTTTAATTAGCTTGGCAATTGGCAAGCGTACACATATTATATATATATTTTTTTTCCTTGAGCAACGGCCAAAACACAACATAAATAACTTGGCAACAATTCAAAGGCACGTACAACAACTGGAATCTGCTGCCGAAATTAAATAACTAAGTGCAAGGAGCGAAGCAGCAACTTTTCATGGCGACGCCTCAAAGTAGGCTACGAATTTGCGCTTGGAAAATGTGCGCGCATTATTTCCCATTTGCATTGCGTCATTTGGCCTGCGAAAGGGGCGTGTCAAGGGGACTTTGTCTGCCTCGGCTAATTCATGATGGCCCCCTTTTGGGAGCAGCAACAAAAAAACGAAAAACTAAAAAAAATGTTGGGCCGCCGTTAATTGTCAAGGCAACAGCGGCGAACGAAGCGTTGCCAAGGCAGCAACAACAGCAACAACAACAACAACAACAATAACAAAATGCGCAATCAACTTGCCTGTCACTTGCATATGTGTGCATATGTGTGAGTGCACATGCGCGCGTGTGTGTGTTAAAGTGTGCAATTAAGTGTCATTTTAATTACATGCATAAAATGCCGCAGTACTTGAAAAGAGAAAAAACTAACTGCTCCACAAGTCTGCCGGCAATTGTTGCACATGTTGCGTTAAAACTGTCTACTGAGACCTGACTGGGTAATTTACGTAATTTCAGTAACTAAAGAACTTTATAATTATTTTAGTGAATGCCAAAATGTCTCTGTTAACTTCACATTTTTACTCGTTCACAAAGTCTGTCTATACGAAAGTTAATTCTTAACTAGCTATTGGAGCTGGAGACTTGAAATATGGAATATATATTCGGATATAGCTGCGCCAGATACTGTTACGCTTTTATTTTTATTTCTTCCTCTAAAAATAGCACAATTTTTTTGTGCCTCTTTTGGCAGATAGTTTCTGATTACCTACTTAACGAATATCTATATTATTCCAAAATAATAATAATAACTCCACGAGTGCAAATATGGTTCATAAAACATTTTTATGCAGACTATCTGCTCTTAATTCTTAAATCTTTGAATTAGTTTCATTATAAAAGGTTAGGATTAAAACTATCTATGGTTTCGTTTATGGCAAAGCTTTCGTTCCGTTTTTCCCATTAAACGAGTAAACAATGTAAAGTGTTCTCGACTACTGCAACAGGAGCAGGAACAGGACAAAAGTTCTCTTGGCCCAGTTCAAGTATCCAGGCAGCCAGCAACTTTTGCAACTCACTCACGTACACAGCGATGCATTTGTATATGTGTGTGTGTGTGTGTGTGTGTGTGTGTGCCCAACATGTTAGCTCTGAATTGCATTGCGTAAGCCTGTGACATTGAAGAGCTCCAGTGCTGACACGAATGCGTCCGCCTGACTGCCAAGTGGCAAACACCACGACGAAAGCAAACAAACGAGAGTTATTTTCGGCTTACCGACGCTTACATACCCTGAAAAAAAAGAAACAAAAATATGAAGGGTTTCATAGAATTTGCATTTTTGACTGATAGGCAACAAGATAAATTTCATGTCAAAACGTGAATCCCTTTTGAAAGAGTAAGAAGATGTCGTTGTTATTTTTTATGCAAACACATAACGCAATCAATCCGTACGAAGCAACTGCATGCGTACGTGTTAATTAATTTCTGACAGGATTTCACCTGCTGTTAGAGCATCATGATGATATTGATGAAGTTTATGATGACGCAAAGTCACACTCAGGTGATCCGCTCATCAATTATGCAAACAAGAATTAAATTAGCCGGCCATTTTATTTGGTTTTCATTAAAAATTCACCAACCAACTGGAGAAGCTGCACAATATTGACGGAACCTCACGTACTCAACAACCAACGGACCGGAACCTCTTTCTCTCGTATGAGATAAAAATAAAAAATAATGTTGTAGTAAGAAACTTGTGAGCTATTGCAAACTGAAATGTCTCACAGAAATGCATAAGAAAAACTAATACAAATATTTCAGTCTCATTTTTCTAGTGTAATAACCGATAAAAACATGATAGTAAACTCACCTTGCCTAAAATAAAATGATATAACTATATACTTTTGTTAAAAATAAAGCCTCAACTAAATATAAATAATTTCGGACAAGTTGAGTTTGTTAAAACCACAACTAGTTGGTTTTATGAAAGCTGCCACAAATTTCATTTCGTTAAATGAAAAACCGCACTTGCAATCCCAGCTGTTGACCAGGCCCAAAAAGACAACATCATATATATGTATATGCATACATATTTATATCTATGATACATATGCTGTTAAGTAGCCCACGAAAATGACCAAAATTTAAAATTGCAGTTCGCAGATAAAGGTAGGACACCTGCAAGGACGCCCCGGTAGCCCAGTCGGCGGACATGCCGGCGGATTTCCGTTGAGCGCTGGGGTTGTGAAACTCTCATGCAATATGCAGCACACATTCTCCGGAATCGGGTCAGGCCGGGCAAAAGGCAAACCCAGGCCAGATGGGCCAAATGAACCGGAGCGCACAATTGAATTTCTAAATTACGCTAGTTTCGCGAATGAAGTTTGGGCATCATCAAATTGAATTAGTCTCGGTTCATTATGATTCGAATTGCAAATGCAATTTAGCTGCTTTTAATCCAACACCTAATAAAAGCCAACAGGCAAAGCAAACCGAGTTTAACTGTAGGCTTCTACTGAGTACTTGATTAATGAAAGCTGCAAATTGAGGTACTATTCTTATACCCTGAACCCATTGTATGTCTGTCTATCTGTATGAACGCGTCGATTTCAGAGACTACAAAAGCTAGAAATCTGATCTTGGACTCATCCGGTTCGTATATACCATACGCAGATCAAGATCATTTTAAAAGATCGATAACTCTTTCCGTTTCTTTTAACGATCGAATCATGAACACAAAGACCATCCTTTTGAAAATCGGTTGCGTTTTGGCAAAGTTACGACTGGGTTAAGTTGAGACATATCCTTATTTGGGAACACTAGGGCAAATTTTTAAAAAATTTTGACTTGAATTTGGATCAAAAATTTTGTTTTTAAACATAAATGTAACATTTATCTACACACCGAACCATGAACAAAAAGGCCAACGATTTAAAATTCGGTTGAGTTTTGGCAAAGTTACGACTGGCGAAAGTTGAGACCTATCCTTATATGGAAACACTAGGGTATATATTCGAAAATTTTTTACATGAATTTGGTCGAAAACTTTGATTTTTAGACTGAAATGTAGAATTCATTTAGACATCGAACCATGAACAAAAAGACCAACCTCATCAAAATCGGTTGTGTTTTGACAAAGTTACGACTAAGGAAAGTTGAGACCTATCCTTTAATGGGAAGACTACGGTTTATATTCGAAAATTTTTGACATGGAGTTAGATCAAAAATTTTATTTTTAAAATGAAATGTAGAATTCTTCTAGACACCGAACCATAAACAGAAAGACCATCCTCATCAAAATCGGTTGTGTTTTGCCAAAGTTACGACTAAGCTAAGGCCAAGCTGTAGCACAATCAATTTATGTGTTCATGTGCATTGTTTAATAATCAATAATTATTATTAATATTTATCAATATTATGACAAAAGCAGAATTTTTTTTGTATTTCCTTGAAACTTATTTTAAAGATGGTTAAGATATTTGATATATAGGAGAAATTAAATGGCAGTGTGGAGCCGTCGATAAGAGTTTCGCAACTGAACCACCTCAATAAATAAATACTTTTGTGTGTATATTTATTATTCCATTTTTTTTTAAGTTAAAACAGCAATTAGCCGAATACTCTCTTATTTTTCTGTATACTATTATTATAGAGATATACTTATTTATGTATTAATATAACTATTTTCTTTTCCGTTTTAATATGTATCTGTATCTATTCATGATTGATATTGCTATGCATGTTCATATATCGCTGTCCTCTTCGCACGTATTTTGTTTAGGCGCTTGCTGACAAAAGATTCTAAAATTCAAAAATCACTTTTCTGTTTATCTATAGCTGCAAGTATATCGCTGTCTATCTCTATATATTTGTATCAAAGTCAAACTTCGATTCTCTCTCTCTCTCTCTCAACTCTTTCAAAACTCATGTTGTACATTTGTTTTCTCTACTTCTCTTCTTTTTTATAGCTTCAAGCTAAGACAAAAAAGTATTTGCAAAACGTAGTAAAAAAAAATAAGAGCAACCATCAAAAAAAGACAACAGCTAAATAACAATAACAAAACAAAAAAACAGAAACAAAATCAAAATCATAAACAAACATAACTGTAAATTGGTACAAACATACGTCAAACAAAAGCAACAACAACAACTTGAGCCTGTTGCCGAAACAACAACAACAAACAACAACAACAGCTACTCAAACAACAACAACAACAACAAAACGTCGCTAGTAGTTTTCGTTTTGTGGCACAATCAAAGCTACATTTTGCATAGTAGACTTTTAGGCGCCGCACACAAATTAGCAAACGCAACAAAATACATCAACAAGAAACAAGAGCAACACCTTCAACCAGCATCCATCCGAACATCCAAGCAAGCAAGCAACCACCAACGTCATCACAACCACCACCACCAACAACAACCACAACCACCAACAACAACAACACCACGAACCACATGAGCTTGAACAAGATCAAAAAACGCGACAGCTCTGATTTATGACTGGTGCGGGCCAAGGGCGCCGCCGCTGCCGTTGGCGTTGGCGTTGGCGTCGGCGTCGGCGTCAGCGTTGGCAGCGGCAGTCGCTATAAGGTGACCGCTCGATGTGTGCCAGAAGTGAGCATCACATCGCCCACCAGCGCCACCACCCAGCAACAGCAGCAGCAGCCGCAGCAGCAGCAGCAGCAGCTACATGAAGCACCGAACAAACACATAACGCTGCTGCGCAGCCGCTCACAGCCGTCGTCTAACAGCATTTTCTCGCCAGGCTTAGGATTAGCCGTGGGCAGCGCCACTCTCGTCGAGGAGGAGGACTTTAGCCTGCTGACGGCCGAGCCGGGTAATTGGGCAGCCGGTGGCAGCGGCGCCAACAAGAACGTGCTGCAGCGTCAGCTGGCGACCACCACGCAACTAGAGGAGCAACAGCAGCAGCAGCAGCAGCAGCAGCAGCAGGTAGAGGAGGATCAACAGGAGCAGCAGCCACAGTCTCTGGGCGAGATTGAGGCGCCCAACGAGCTAACGCCGCTGGTGGAGGAACGCAGCGCCGCTGCCACAGGCACAAGCACAGTCGGAACGACAACGACCAATAGATACAGCCACAACTCAAAGACCACGCGCTCCTGGCCAGTCATCTATCGCAATCCGCATCACTGTGATTACGAGGCGCTTTACGTGCAGCAGCAGCATCAGCAGCAGCAGCAGCAGCAATCCTCGCAATCCTTCAAGCAGAACTGTTACTCCAATCAGTTCAAGCAATCGATTGTCTACTCCAGCAGCAATGAGGAGCTGCCGGGCGGCCCAGAGCTAACGGAGGTGGCGCCTCGACAGACCACCTGCTATTACTTTGCGCCCAGCAGTCGGCACAACAGCATTTATGAGCACCCATCGTCGGTGGTTGGTGGTTCCTTGCAGTTTGACGCCGCCAGCAACGCAGCGACCACAGCGGCAGCAGCTGCCGCCGTCGAGAGTCTGAGAAGGAGCAACAGCATCCTGCTCAGGCAGAACAGCTGCGCCAAGGTCATTCAGCGCAGAGGAAGTGGCAGCGCCGGCCCCACTGCTCTGGACACATCCACATCGCTCAGCTCGCACATGGACGGCCTGGGCATGGGCAGCGGAACTGGCGCCAGCGCCTGCTGCTCCACCTGCTGCATGGGCCCCCCGCCCGTGCTGTTCCTCTTCGTCACGCTTTTAATGACCACCAGCGCCACGGCCATGCTGTGCGCTGCCATCATGACTGACCACTGGGAGCACGTGACGTGGGACCGCAACAGTCTCGATCGGTACTCGAATCGATCCGGACTGCATCTGGAGTGGCTTCTGGATGAGCAGGTGGCCATGCTCAAGCCGGATAAGAGAGGTAAATCAGCAAACTAATCAATTGTTTTTCCGATTGTTTTTTCGAAATTTAGAAAGAAGTTTCTTAAAGGGTTTCTTGGATATTTCGGTTGCGTTATATTTCAATTTGCAGTCGGGAGTAACCGACTTCCCAATACTCATCCACAGTCCAAGAACAATGTAAAACAGTTTAAATCTGGGCTCAAGTTTTCAAAGTTTTATGTATATATATATATATATATAATATAAATATATATTGTTGTAAATTTTCTAGGAATCGGAAAAAATTTTAGTTTTTGTTAGTTATTATTTTGTATATTTCCTGAGGGTGGGTAATTTTTTAATAAAGCCATTCTGCTCGACGTTTAACATTAAACTTTCAACATCAATTTAAATCGATTTAACAACAAGAATACGCCCATTTGTTGCCCATGTGCTGGAATTCCCAGACTAAAACCTGCATGCCAGACCAGGGAAACCCCCGTACTCCCTGAGGTACATTTGTATATTAAAATGCTACCTAATTTTTTAAATTTTGATGTGAATTTATTCGAAATTTCTTGAAATTACATAATTTTATTTTCAACGGTTTGCTTCAGGCATTTTATTTATTAACGTACATATATTTGTTATTCGTATTATATATGTACGTTTATTCCTTAGTCGATCATCGATTTCGGCGCGATTCAGTTTTTCTGGTGCCGATGCACGGCGGCATCTGGACTCTGTGCATTGACCTGCCCATGGAGCAGTTGCAGGAGCTGCGTCGCAATCCAAAATTTCCGCGCGGTGCGCCACCGTGTGTCAACTACTTGGCCGGGTCCATGGAGAATGCGCGGGGCGAGGAGCAGCGCAACGATTGGCAGCACAGTGAGTCACAGGTCATCACACTGCAGCCGCATCTGAGTACGTATTATGGCGCAATCCTGCCCTGAATTTGAATAATTTGAATACCAGTTGACTCACAATTCTCGTTTCGACACATTCTCTTTTGGAATTTTCGTTTTGAGGCAAATTTTACTTTTTTATTATTAATTCATTTGTTTCGCTCTCGTTCTCGTTTTCGATTTCTCATTTTAATAGTATAAAAACATTATTTTATGTACGCACTTAGCACTAATTGTGATTGTGATCTTACAGACTTATAGAAAATGGTTGTAGTTAAACAGCAAAAACAAATAGAATATACTTAAATAGGACAAGGAGGGGATAAGCATGTGAGTGTTAAGTAGCAGATGTATTGGTGTGTGTGAGTGTGGGTGTGTGGGTGTGTGGGTGTGTGTGTGTAACTGGAATGTACAGTCTTCAAGCAACTTTTAAATCGCAGCCCGCTTGGCTGGCGAACAGACAGCTTCGGCCTCCGAGCTGGGTTCCTCGGGCTTCTTGCGCTTGATCAGATGCGTAATATCTGTGGGCTTGGCCGAACTGCTGCTGATGGCAGACGAGGATGCAGCCGAGGCTGTGGACGACGATGAACTGGCCGCAGTCCCATTGGCAGCGGCAGCAGCAGCTGCTGTCGAAGAGGAGGCGGCTGCATCCCCACCGCTGCCCATCGGTTTGATGTAGCTGTCCAATGCAGCCCGCACCTCGGCTATGGTCTGAAATTGTTGAGGGAAATTAGCGCTAGGTTCATTCAATTTGTGCTTTGCTGTATCTCACCTGCGCCTGCGTCTCTTCGATCTCCTGTATCTTGACCAGAATCTCCTGTCTGGTCTCTTCCAAATCCAACATGTTGTTTTTCTCGCGATCGGTAGGATTCTCTTTATTCTTGATCTCGGTAATTTCCTCCTCGATAAGCACGCTGGAGTTCCGTAGAGCTAAGGCACCCTCCTTGTTCAGCTGCTGCATGAGATAGGTCAGCCCGATCTTGTAGTGCAGCTCGGCGAGAACGCGGCGATTCCTGTTGGGCAGCTCCGCGTGTATTTTCAATGCTTTCTCTGCAAGTCATATCAAAGTTATTAATCAATATGATGAATGTGCCAATACCAGTTACCGTAATCCTCGCGTGCTGCATCCAGGATCCCGTTCTCAAATTCGATATTAGCCAGCTCTGTTTGCACATCAGCCAGGTAGGGTAGACCACTGAGTCCCTGGCGCGCGAAAATTTTGGCAGCCGCCTCGAGTATCTCCCAGGCTAATTGAAGGCTGCCGCTGACACCCTCCCCCTCCTCGTTATCTTCCTCGACCTGGTCCACATCCATGGCTGCCGCTGCGCCGTTGCTGGTGCTGGCGGTCGCCTCGCCATTGGAGGTGCTGGGACGTTCATCGTCGTTGCCGGTACCGGCAGCGTTTCCATTGCTGCTACTTACTTCATCCACGCCCGTTGGTGGCTTAGAGCTGCCGCCTGCTTCTTCTGACTTTGATTGCCCGGCATCGCCCGTGGAATCGGCCTCATCGGCACTTCCTTCCTTAATACTAGCCAGCTTTTTACCATTTGCAGCGCCGTTTGCCTTGGTCTCCGCTGGCTTCTCATTATTGGTCTCAGCCTCTTCATTGTCGTCCTCGTCCACATCCTCCTCATCATCGTCGGCCGCCTCATCGGGCACATCGATCACTTTGTTCTCGTCCAGCGCCATGGCAATCAATGACTTGGCATAGCTGCAACACAAAAGACATTTAATCATATTTCACCTGCATCCTCAAACCATGCGTTTACTCACAGAAGTAGGGGCTGTCCCAGCTCATCGGCTAGCTCTCCGTAGACCTCCTCGTATAACTGGCACACCTGACTCAGCTCGTCGGCTGCCTCGTCGTAGCTCTTTACGAGAAAGTTGCGCGATCCCTGACTGAACAGCTCTTTGCCCTTCAGTATTTTTTCGACACGTTCCTGCTCCGGATTAACGGCGACCTGCGATGGCACCTTCTCGGGCGTAGTGTCAGCAGCGACGGGCTCGACGGCTGTCTTCTCGGGTACTGCATCGGCAGCAGCCGTTGTGACAATTGCATCAGCTTCAGCGGACATTTTAATGTTGCTTATGAAGTTAACTGTAAGGAAAATCAAGATCATATTGTGTGAAGTTTTAAAATGAGATACTTGAACAATTAATTAATTTATGTTTCTTTCATTGTTTTGATTGATTTTGATTACGTTTCTTGTCTTAATGCTTATAATTTGATTAACTATACAGTTAATAGATTTGAGTTTAATATTTTGAATCCATACATCATTTAATTGCTCCCACAACAACGTATATGTAGAGATTGTGCCCTAGACGTCACTTTCGATGTATGTAGAGAGACTGGCAGAAAGCATAAGCAAACGCAACTAAAAAACACTTTACTCATGTTTTCTGCAAATGGTAACGCACTTAAGAAGCTTGCCGCCACAGCATATTATACGCTATATGCTATATATATTTATCTGGTTCACTGATTCACTTCATCCATAGTGGCTTAAATCGTTGCCTTCGCGCTGCCCGCACATTTCACAAGTCATTAACGCAAATCCCCATGGGAATGGCTTCGAAACCACCGCAAATCCGTTGACTGGATTAAGCAGAAAAAGTTTAAAATATATATAAAAAAAAAGGAAATTAAATCGAAAGAGCAACTTTTGCGAGCACAGGACACAACAAACGTCCGTGACATATCCCAGACAATGACATCAAATGCATACATACAGTAATTACCAGCAATAGCTAGCTAAATTACACGGCATCCTACCCATATTCTCCCCCAGCTCCATGTCCAGAAAGAGCAACAGTGAACACAAAAAAAGTAGGTCATAATGCGGTTTGGACCGATAACGCCCACTTTAGATGTTGTTAGTCCCGACTGCCACTTTGGTTTTTAGCACGTTAGTTTCGTATTGCGGCGCGGCGGGATTTTTTTTTAAAGTGGTAGTCTATGTAGTTCATGGGCTAATTGGTTTTACGGCTGTTTTGATTGCGGTCAATATGCACTAGCTGAAATAAAAAGCTACGTAGATTGGTTTAGACTTTCAAAGCCCATGAACCGCATTGCAAAAAATTGATTGAGCAAAAAAAAGTTGAAACTCGGCTATGAAACCTGTTAGTCTCTAGTGTCCCTAATTGGCCTAACAGTCACCTCTTTTGGGCTGAATAAATATGACAACATGTTGCCAAGTCTTTAAATAAATATATTTTTTGTATTTTATCAAAGTATAAAAATTTTCGGCTGAAATACTATCAAAAAATTAAACCACTCAGGTTTAACGAAAACTTGTCATTTGTAATCATCAGCAACGTATCCACTATATATCATACCACTATGTTTTAAATACAACCAAATCTGATCAACTCCAAGCCCAATCCATTCGCATATATGTATATATACTGCTGAGTTTTCATTCATGATGCAGCTTAAAGCTTGTGCTCTGCATGAGACCTCGTTTTCCTTCTCCTGTATATAAATGTAGTCCCCAATGGCAATTTTGTGTTTGAACTTTACACCAACAATGAATCGCAGCTAATTAATTATCTAATTTGATGGGATAGGAATGCAAAACCTGTCCATATCCTGCTCACTGGTCTGCCTCATCATTCTGGGCAGCGCCGCTCTGGTAGGCGCCTTCGGCGTGTGCCAACGCCAAATAAGCGCCATACTGATTACGGGCGTCATGTATCTGCTGGCAGGTGAGCAACACCAGAAATGCAACCCAAATATTGATTAAAAACTGTTTTATCCAATTGCAGCCTTGTTCGCGCTGTTCACGCTGATGATAATCCACTTTAAGCGGCAGCAGGGACGACCGATGTTGGACAGCGATTACGATGGCACCGTAGATGGGATTGTGGCGCGCCCGGGCGGTGTCGCCATTGTGGCCAAGCCGCTGTTGGGCGCACGTGTATTTCTAACTTCGTGGAGTCTCGACCTGGGCTGGGGCGGCGTTGTGTTGTGCGCGATTACGTCGGTACTGTGGATTCTGCTGTCGAAGATCATGCGCTATAACCCCTTTTCAGCGCTAATGATTTAGCTAAACGCCCTGCCGCTCGGCGGCTATGGCAGCTATGATGGCTATGATGGCTATTATGGCAGCTACGGCAGCACCAACAGTAGCAGCAGCGGCGCCAGCGCCAGTTTCCTGCTGGCGGGCGCCACATCGTCGACGCGGCAAGCGGAGCAACGGGGCAAGGGCAAATACATACTCTGAGCAACCCCATCTCGCACTATACTATTAATACACCATTGATCTGTTATTCCTGCGTTCACACTGTATGTTCAACGGTTGATTTCGATTATTTTAAATGCGCGACCCGTTAATCAGTTGTGAGTGTTGGAAAATGTACCAAAATGATAAAGACGCAACAAAATCAATTGCCTTGTTCTTATACTAATACTTATACTTATTAAAGAATGTCTTATACTTATTGTAAATCAAATTTACGATTCTCTATCTCTAAACGATACACATTTAAAATTTTTGTATACCTTATATAAATTATGAATTTAGCAAGTTTACACAAAACAGCTTTACACACCATAAACTTCATTTGAGATTTGTAGAATTGAGACAGCTTGAAAACGGGATTTATTTATGAATAACCAAAGAGGGCTTTTGCTTCAGACCGCTTATCTAGTAACAATTTAGCTTGCATAGCAATTTCTAGCTTATAACAAACTCAAGTTAATGGGCCTATGCAAAACATAATGTAGTTACAAGGTACAGTTGTTTACAAAAAATAAGAATCAAATAAACACTATCAAAACTAAAAATACTATACATAGAGTGCTTTAAACTATTGTTTACAAAACTTCTTCTACTTGTATAAGAGAAAATGTTCTAAAACCAAAAATCAACAAGTGTATTTTTATGCAAAACGCTTTGCCTTATAAAAAAAAAAATACAAAACTAATTATAATTTAAACTATTTAAATATAAAAATAAAAACAGCTGAAATTTCTTTTAAAGATCGAGAGTGCTCCAGTCGGAAGTGTCCAACTAGGACATACCCTGTTGACACGAGTAACTGTGGTATTTATTATTAGCCCACATTTTTATTGCTTTCAGAGTTTATTAATTGCAACAATTAATTATTTAAAATTTGTTGCCTGTCTTAGATAAGATAAAAAAAAACCGATTAAAAAACCAGAAATTTTCTGATTTAGATGTCGGAGATGCTTCCTAATTGCATAATAAATTTGGGAAAAAAAGCATAGCATTAACTTAAGCAATTTGCACACATAAAATGTTAAAATTTCTTTTGGCCAAGTTATATGGAAGACACCTTTTATCGATCTATTAATAAGCATTCAGGCGACACATCTGCACAATTGTGCGAAAATGTTTATTAAATTTGTACTGTAAAAATATCTGGCAAAACTCGAATGCAGGTTCATTAACATTGCCGCTGCTGCTGCCGTTGAAACAAATTAAACAAATATGTATGCAAATGAACTCGCAATAAGAAAAAAAAAAAAATTAAGTAAAAAACATGTGCAACAATTCTGTCAAGAAGAGCGTCAAGACAATAAATGTGCGAAATGCAGCTGCAAAATTTGAGCGAGGATCAGCGATGACTTAGGCCAGGGGTTGGGGACGGCATGTAAATTATAAGAGATAAAATGGCTGGAGTTGTTTTATTAGCACGCACTACAAACAATTAAATATGCATGCATGTACATGTGTATGTTTGTACATGTGTGCGACAAAAGAGATCGCGATTACAAAACAACGCAAAAAAGTTCATTCACCTGTGTGAGTGCGTGCGTGTCTGTGTGTGCGCGCGTCGCAGCACGCGCCTGTGCATGTGTGTGTCCGTGTGCTAGCCCGCCATTCGCCGCCCGCGCAAAAAATCACACACCGGCACCGATATCAACCATTTATTTAACACCAAGAACTACAACACAACTCGCTATTAACAGCGTAAATCAATTTCCGACAATAATTGACTTTAAGCACTTTAGATTCGCAAATTTGCGAATTCTCCTGGCCCCAATGAATGTACATGTGTTGGTACATCTGTGTATGAACATTTCCACAGCCTACTCAGGCATATTTTAATTTAACTGACTCTTACCTGTGTGTTGAGTATCGCTGCCAAAATAATTTGTTAGATAGGCACACTTTAAAGTACTTCAATTATTCGCTTATTTGCAAAAATTATACGAGCTAGCGCCGCGAAATGCTAAAGAAGACAGAGGCAATAATGGTGGTCTATCGATAGGTATTACTGCACTCATGGTCACACTGCCGGAGCAGGCCAGTCGCTAGCACACTTATCGATAGCAGTCAGCAACGGTAATATCAGGCCTAAAAAACATGCAAGTTAAACTTTGAAATTTAAGTAAGTAATGAATTTAGTGAATTTCCACTCTGTAAAATTTAAAAACTTGAGTAAAAGCTCAATTATTGGTGCGTGAGACCTGCCAACCGGTTAAACAATCGGTTGACCAGTGTATGCACATACAATAAAATAAAACAGCCCATCGTCGATGACTATTCATCGTATTGCCTCATCTTATAATCGAAGAAACAGTCGTATACGGTGCGTGATTGCAGTTACATTTCAGAACTCAACGTGAGGGTACGTTCGTGGTGTCTCGTCGTTAATTCACAAACGTCTAAAATTTGAATAAACAAAACGGCAAACGACGTAAATCTAAACCGTGTGCTGCTCCAAATTCCAATTGTGAAATTAACGAGTAGCTAAAGGCGAAGTAATAAACACAATCTACCCTGTATTATCAAACATTTATAAACACACCACCAACGCACGTTTCCCCCCTTCCTTGAACCGTGAATGTGTGTGGCGCCAACCAATGTAAAAGCATTTAACATTGCGCTCAATAAGAAGAAGAACAACAACAACATCAACAATTATTGTAAGTATATTTTTATGCTGTTGCTTTTGTGGTGTTTGTCCTTTGTGCGCGCACTTCCCATTTCTATTGATTTTTAGTGGCTGTCGCTTGGCCGTCAACTTTGGCCCTTTGTTTTTGTCGTGTTTTGCTTTGTGTCTTGCTCCACTTTGCGTCGTGTGCGTGCGTGTGTAAGTGTGTGTGTCTGTTTTTTGTTGCTTTTGTCATTCAACTTGGCCGATGTCTTTATTGTTGTTGTCGCTGCTGCGCGGATGCCTGCTGTGTTTTTGTCTCTCTCTCTTGTGTGCTTTTTCGCTGTTTTTTTTATTTTTTTTTTGGAATGTGTGTGTGTGTGAGGGGTGGGGGGTTTCCTACTGATTCACCTGCTGCTTGCTTCACGGGCAGCTGCAAAATCTCAGCTGCTGCTGCGACGCAACAACAGCAAATGCAAAGCTTTCATTGTTGTTGTTGCAATAACCGGTTTTTGATTTGATTATGAAAACTGTGTTAAATTTTTGCTATTGTTCAACGGGCGTTAAGTGCGTCTAACTAACAGAGGCTCCAACTGCCAAATTGCGATAATTGCATTTAATTTACTTTTGCAGCTGTGAAATATTACGTTTTCTAGTAGTTTCCGATTGAGGTTTCCTGCCTTGTCTTGAATCCTCTGGCGCCTACTATTTTAAAGCTTTTTTTCTTGGCAGGAAATTTTATAGCCGTTTTCCAATAAACCAAAACCTTGGCAACTCAAATGTCGCAACGTTTGGACGAATTCGGGCCACTTTTTAGCTTTTTATTTTCGGTGCTCAACCCCAAAGCTATTCCCAGATCAGCCCCCATTCCCATTCATGCTGTTGTTGTTCCTGGCCAAAAGGTAGCGTTTGGCAAATTAGAATTGCAGCAGGCAATTCATTTTTGCAACCACCGGGACAGATGACTGGCACACGACAGGCAGGCGCACGGACATTTTAAGACTAGGACGATGACGACACGGTATCAGGGGCGCCTGCACACTCCAAGGATTTGTACATGCTCGACATGCGACCAATCGATTGTTGAGTGGGGTGGGCGGCTGACGGGTGGCTTACCTTGTGCGGGGGCCGTTGGGCCCGTGGCCGGGCATCGGTTCCTGGGCGCCTGGTTGTGTAAACTGCGGCAAATGTCAAGCGGAAAACAACAGGAAATGAATTGTAAATTATTGTGTCCCCCAATCCTGCCACAACATGGTTGACGCTCTGTGGCCAAGTTGCTTTAGGATGGATAAGGGTGGCCTTATCCCGAGTTTCGAAAAGTGAGAATCTAGCTAAGGGATTTACGGAAATTATTTTCTTCTTATTGAAAAATCGTTTGTTTTTATACCCTGAACCCATTGAAAATGGGTAAAAAAGGGTATAATGGTTTTGTGCAAATGTATGTAACAGGCAGAAGGAAGCATCTCCGACCCC
>SCDY01001962.1:0-23978 GCA_004143825.1 Drosophila micromelanica | reverse complement strand
ATAGCGGCGAAAATAATTGCGTTCATACGGACAGACGGACAGCAAGACGGACATTGCACAAAACCAATATACTCTTTCACTTCGTGAACGAGTATAAAAGGCTATACAGATTTCAGAGTTGCCTTAAAATACCAAAGGTCATAATTTAAATTGATAGTCTTGTAACGATATGCTTAAAAATAATTATAATAAAAAATAAACGTTCAAAGCTTAACCATAAAAGAATTAAAACTTGAGCAAAATTTATTAATATTATTATAAGAGAATTACAAATTATAAAATTCTTAAAAAAATTAATATAATCCATTCGATTTGAATTGCAATTGATCTAAGATTGCCTGAATTGACAATTTAAAAAATTTTCTTCATTCTTAATTCCGATTGCCACAGTTGAAATATTTCTTTGTGTCATGGTTTATTTCAAATTTGAACGTAGAAATGTTTTCCCAATCCCTTACCTTTAAATGGCTGTTATGCCTGATTAAAGATTATAATATAGTTCAGCCTTGGAGACTAATCACATGCTTGTCTCTCTCCCATAATCTCCGCCAGATGTCGGCCCGGCTGGCGTGGTCCCCTGTGCAACGAGTGCATGGTCTATCCGGGCTGCAAGCATGGCTCCTGCAATGGCAGCGCCTGGAAGTGCGTATGCGATACGAATTGGGGTGGCATATTATGCGATCAAGGTAAGCGAACCGAGTCGAGTGGCGTCCAGTGCTTTGGAAATTACCAGCCAGCCAACACCTGGTCCAGGTTCAGCGACATTGATAGCATCGATGCTGTATATTTACTAAAAAAAAGCTATCGCTTGGTTCTCTTCGCACAGATTTAAATTACTGTGGCACCCATGAACCCTGCAAGCATGGCGGCACCTGCGAAAACACCGCACCGGATCAATATCGCTGCACATGCGCCGAGGGACTCTCGGGTGAGCAGTGCGAAATTGTCGAGCATCCATGCGCCACACAGCCCTGCCGCAACGGCGGCACATGCACGCTCAAGGTGAGTCCACAACTTATAGATATATTCGGAGTGCCATCAAATAATTTAATACGCCGCGATACATACATATATAAATATATATATATATATAAATCCACATGATTTCGGTTTTGCTTTGCAGCTAACGAATGCAACCAGGCCGTCAACATATCGCGCGATGCGTGGCATGAGCTCCTCCATGGGCAAGCCGATAAGCCGACGGAATTCAATACGCAGCCTGGCGGGCCTGCTGCAGGAGACGCAGAATGCCAGCAGCAGCGGCAATGTCAGCGGCAGCGGGAGCAACGGGAGCGGCAGCAACTCCCAGCAGCAGCAGCAGCTGCTGGCCGCAGAGTTCACTTGCGGCTGTGCGGCCGGCTGGACGGGACCGACATGTGAAATAAGTGAGTTTTGATTTAATTTTTCGCATTTGCCAGCGGGCTGCAGCACGCGATTAGCCACAGCCACAGCCACAGCAACAGCTTTTGCTACAACAACAACAACAATAACAACATCAACAATATTGTTGTTGCCACTCGATCATGCAATTGAGCACACACGCATTTGACTGTAGCGAAATGAAATGAAACGTAGCACGCACGCAGAGCCAATGTTTGTAGTTGTTGTTGTTTTTGTTGCTGCTGTTGTTGTTGTTGTTGTTGCCACGGTGGTCTGGTAAAGTTGATTTTGCATTCCAATTGGAGCACGACCAAAGCACACATTCACCATCATTTCAACCATTTCAAGCAGTGCAATAAGCTATAAGCTAATTAAGTTGCCGCTCTAAAATCAAAAGACTTAGGCAACGAACTTACCGACCAACTAAAATGTTATGCTAATATATTGAAATAGCTTATAAAGCGAACGCAAACAAAATATGTTCATGTGAGAAACATGTTGACCTCAATCCGGAAAAGAAAACACAAAAAATAGCCAGGCCAAGGGTCAAATATTGAGGGATCCTTATCAGGGTTTCTGCTTCTTTCAATCAGCAAACAAACAAATGAGTTGCGTGCAGCGGAGGCTGGCGATTCCAGGCAACTGATAAGTCGCTGCACGCAGCTACCAATCCGCACGTCAGTTCATTGACTTTGGCCTGTGCGCGCCGTGGCAGCCACCTGTCGTTGGAAGGGTCCGTTGAGCGGAGCTCAACAGCAAAGTCAACACATTTACACTTGAGCTGCGGCTGCTTCTTATTTGGCCCGTTTCATTACATTTTGTGCTCTTCCGCAGATATTGACGAGTGTGCCGGCGGTCCCTGCGAGCATGGTGGCACTTGTGTCGATCTAATCGGCGGCTTTCGCTGCGAATGTCCGCCCGAGTGGCGCGGCGATGTCTGTCAGTTGGACGTGAACGAATGCGAGGCATCCTATGCGGCTGCCCTGCCGGCCAACACGCTGCTAACGACAACGGCCAGCGCGATTATTGGCAGCAACCTGAGCAGCTCGGCCGCGCTGCTGGCGGCGCTGACCAGCGCCGTGGCCGCCTCGAGCTCGGCAGCCGTTCATGGGCCGTGTATTAATGCGCGCGAATGCCTTAATCTGCCCGGCTCGTTCTCGTGCCTGTGTCTGGCGGGCTGGGGCGGCGCCACCTGTGCCGAGAATCTCGACGATTGTGTCGGCCAGTGCAAGAATGGCGCCAGCTGCATTGATCTGGTCAACGACTATCGATGCGCCTGTGCCGCTGGCTATACGGGCCGCGACTGCGAGACGGACATCGATGAGTGCGCCGCGTCGCCGTGTCGGAACGGCGGCGAGTGCGTGGACATGATCGGTAAATTCAATTGCATTTGCCCGCTGGGCTATTCGGGGACACTGTGCGAGGAGGCGACGGATCATTGCACGCCCTCGCGGTGCCTGCAGGGACGCTGCCTCAACACGCCCGGCAGCTACTACTGCCACTGTCCGCCGGATCGCGCCGGCAAGCACTGCGAGCAGCTGCGTCCGCTCTGCTCGCAGCCGCCGTGCAATGGTGAGCACTAAAAATGAAAGATCAAACGAAGCTTAAGCCTTATACACTCCTGTCTGTCTATCTGTCACACCAACAGAGGGCTGCTTTGCCAATGTCAGTGCCGTGACGACAACGACGACGACAACGACAACGCCAAGCGGGCAGCCCTGCAGCGGCCATGGCAGCTGCGAGATGAGCGACGTGGGCACCTTCTGCAAATGTCATGTGGGCCACACCGGCACCTTCTGTGAGCACAGTGAGTAATCCACAGCGGCAGCTACACACATACACACACACACACACACACACACACACATACAGCAACAGAATACAACAAACAGCAAACTCATTAACTTTCTGCAGATCTCAACGAATGCTCGCCGAATCCTTGTCGAAACGGCGGAATTTGCCTTGACGGTGACGGCGACTTTACATGCGAGTGCATGTCGGGCTGGACAGGTAAGTCGCTGCAGCGCAGTCGCTGCTTAAGTGAACGTCAAAAACCCAGCGCGCAACAAGTGCAGCTGAACAAAACCTGAAGCCAATCAAAACGAAACCTACATACACTATCTTTGGTCAAGAAATTGTATTATAAATTTTTTAGTGCATTTGCGTGCGCTTACAGTGGGAATATATTGTTGGTAAACATAGGAAGATGCACTTAGACAAAATATGCCAAAACATAAAATTATAAATGCAAATTTATTTAAATATTCAATTAGCACCCTTTAAATTGAAACGAAAATTACTAAGCGGTCAGTTACAAATCGCTTAACATAGTTAAGGTAGCTTTGGTGAGTGCAGGAAAACCTGCTATAAGCTGTTTGGCTGACTGGCGCATTATCAACGCTTTGGGAGCTTTAAATGAGCGCGAGACGAGAGTTGAGCACGTTAAGTGAGCTACACACACACACACACACACACCTGCACACACACAGAAATACTCTCGAATTGTCGGCCGCATTTATTTGAACATTGAAAGTCGGCAGTCATTACAGCTTCAATTTGTGGCGAATGCGGCAAACTGTGAGCGGCAATAATCTGCGCATTGGTCTCAGTTTGCCACATGTGGCACAGTGCCGTGGGGCAATGCTGTGCTTTGATGTGTGTTACCTACACCAAGCAACCGGCATGATTTTTATTTCCAATTTTTGTTTTTTATTTTTGCATGATTTATGTTTGTTTTTGATATGCGATTTGCATATTTCACGCGTTTCGCTTTTTTGTCACAGATATACGGCTAAAAATACAGATACGAATGCAGATAAAAATACCGATATACTAATAGATACATCGATCTATGTCAGCGCACTTTTACTTTTCAATTTCAATTAGCTGTAGCCTTGAATTGGCCATGACGATCAGCATCCTGTCGCAGATTTATTTTTTTTTTGCATTTTTCGGTCAAGTTCGTTGCCTAAGTCTTTTGTTTTGCTCTCGTTTTTTCGTTTGCCAACCACAGGCAAACGCTGCTCGGAACGCGCCACCGTCTGTTATGCGGGCCAGTGCCAAAATGGGGGCACCTGCATGCCCGGCGACCCGGACAAGGCCCTGCAGCCGCACTGCCACTGCACGCCCGGTTGGACGGGCCTCTTCTGCGCGGAGGCCATCGACCAGTGCCGCGGCCAGCCCTGCCACAATGGCGGCACCTGCGAATCGGGCGCCGGCTGGTTTCGCTGCCTGTGCGCCCAGGGCTTCTCGGGCCCCGACTGCCGCATCAACGTGAACGAATGCTCGCCGCAGCCGTGCCAGGGCGGCGCCACCTGCATTGACGGCATTGGCGGCTACACTTGCATCTGTCCGCCCGGTCGCCATGGTCTTCGCTGCGAGATATGTAAGTCGGTTGGGGAAGTGGTGTTTGGCCAATTTTTAAACTAATTCTGCGCCCTTCCACAGTGCTCTCGGATCCCAAGTCCGCCTGCCTGAATGCCAGCAACACCATCTCGCCATATGCCGCTCTCAATCAGAGCCAGAACTGGCTGGACACTGCGCTGAGTGGACGCAGTGAGGAGGATGAGCACTGCAATGCGTGCGTCTGCGAGAACGGCACCTCGCGCTGCACGAATCTCTGGTGCGGCCTGGCCAACTGCTTCAAACTGGATCCGCTGTCCAAGTCCTCGAACCTGTCCGGCGTCTGCAGGCAGCACGAGGTGTGCGTGCCGGCCTTGGGCGAGACCTGCCTATCGCCGCCGTGCAGCGTGCGCGGCGATTGTCGCGCCCTGGAGCCGTCGCGTCGCGTCGCCCCGCCCCGTTTGCCGGCCAAGGCCAGCTGTTGGCCCAACCAGGCGCTGGTCGATGAGAACTGCGCACGACTCACCATCTTACTCGATCTGGAGCGCGTGGGCCGGGGCGCCACAGTGGAGGGCTTGTGTTCGCTGGTGCGCGTGCTGCTCGCGGCCAGGCTGATCAAGAAGCCAGCGGCGCCGGAGGCCAATCCCGCACAGGAGGAGGCGGGCATGCTGATGGTGCTGTGCGATCTGAAAACGGGCACCAATGACACCATCGAACTGACAGTGGTAAGTGACCACCAGCAGCAGCACTGAGCGATTAGCTAACTAATTCGCACTCTTTCTGTACTTCTAGTCCTCCAGCAGGCTCAACGATGCACAGCTGCCCGTGGCCGTTTCCCTGCTGGGCGAACTGCTCAGCTCGCGCCAGCTGAATGGCATTCAGCGACGGAATGAGCTGCAGCTGCAGCATGCCAAGCTGGCGGCGCTCACGTCCATACTGGAGGTGAAGCTGGAGACGGCGCGCGTGGCCGATGGCAGCAGTCACAGCCTGCTGATTGGCGTCCTGTGCGGCGTCTTCATTGTGCTGGTGGGCTTCTCCATATTCATCAGTCTGTACTGGAAGCAACGGCTCGCTTATCGCAGCAGCTCGGGCATGAATCTGACCCCGCCGCTGGACGCGTTGCGGCACGAGGAGGAGAAATCGAATAATCTGCAGAATGAGGAGAATCTGCGACGTTACACGAATCCCCTGAAGGGCAGCACCAGTTCGCTGCGCGCGACCACCGGCATGGAGCTGAGCCTGAATCCGGCGCCGGAGCTGGCCGCGAGCGCAGCCAGCAGCTCGGCGCTGCATCGCTCGCAGCCGCTGTTTCCGCCGTGCGACTTTGAGCGCGAGCTGGACGCGAGCACGGGCCTGAAGCAGGCGCACAAGCGCAGCTCCCAAATACTGCTGCACAAGACGCAGAACTCCGATATGAGGAAGAATACAGTTGGGTCGCTGGAGAGTCCGCGCAAGGACTTTGGCAAGCGCTCGATCAATTGCAAATCTCTGCCGCCGACGGCGAGCAGCGACGAGAGCGGCGATGTGCTGACCACTGTGGTGGTCTAGGGACAACTGGGCAACAGCGATCTCACGACCCCAACAAGCCCCAGGGCCCAAGGCCCAAGGCCCAACAGGCAGCAGGTTTCCGCTAACAGTTCCTGGGCATTTCCGCCTGGCATTTCCGCTCGCCATTGCCACAGCACGGGCGCGATATCCAAGTGCATTAGTAGCGTAATTAGACTAGGCCTAAGTTAGTTAGTTTGGCTAGTTAGTATAGTTGTAGCCTAGTTAGTTGGCTAGTTGGTTAGTTAGTTAGTTTGGCTGCGTAGTTAGCATTTTGTGTTGCATTCTCTGCTAGTGTAATTTCAAATTCTTCTCTTCAACGCTAAGCAACATCCTACACAGTGTGATATTTAGTATAACCCAGACGCGCATATACTCGTATATAGCTTATACTTAAATTCTTGATCGGCCACATAGCCTGTACATAGCTTAGCTCTAGGCCCGGCGAGCTAGATAGCACCTACAAATATATATATATAAATAAATTTATATAAATGTAGTTCTTAAGTTGTATATAATTGTAAAGTTGTAGTTACCGTTATTGTATTTTGTCTATCGAAAAATGAAACTTAACTTAAGCCGCAACAGGTTAGACTTCAAGAAAACAACAACAACAACAACAGCAACCACAACGACAACAGCAACAAATTGTTTATTTTTGTGTATTTAAGTAAAGTTCTTAACAAATTAATTCACATACTGTATGTATTATATATAGTAATATTTATTTATTATTCTAATTTAGCGCCAGTGCACTCTGTAAGCAGTTACTTTTGATCTAGCAGCAATAAAGTAATATCAGTAATGATAGTAAAAAACATATATCGAATTCGAATCTGTTTTTTAATGGGGAGGGAACAAAAAAATATTGGCATCTCCTTTTTTTTCAATAATGGAAAGTATGTAATTGGCATATGCTTTGAAATTTACTAAAAATAGGATTAAAAAATTTTAAACCATTTCTGGTATCATGAAATTTAAATTAGAAAGTTTGTGATAGGAGTTCTTCTCAACTCTGGTCAATATCTGATTGAAAATGTTTGTCTTTGCTCGGTGTTCTATGTTTTTATTTAAGTGCATGTTTCCAAATTAAATAATATTGAATTTCAATAAAAATATGGATTTTTGGATTATACATATTTCATCAAATAACAAACTCAAATATTGCAGTTTTATTTGTGTACTGTTATGCATATTGAATACAAATATTGTTATATTCAGAGCATGGAAATTCAAGCCCAGACATGATTTAAAATCCTTTTTTAACAGTGTTCTTCGGTTTGTTTTCCTATCGCTGCCATTTCCTGTGAGTTTTGCCTGGCATAACTGAAATATTCGCAGCCGCAGCGTTTGCTGCGATCGCATTTGAAATATGCGCTAATTGAATGTGAAACCGAAACACAAGCTGCAAATGCAGGATAAAAGGGGACAAGGCCCAGAGGAGCTGAGAAGCAACAGCAACTGGCTAAAAGGCACGAAAGAAAGCGAAATGGCCAAAGAGCAATGCATTTTACGTTGTTCGGTTTCTAATTAAAATACCAAAAGGCCAAAAAATAACAAAAATAAAACAAAACTAAGCTCAATTGCTGAACGACTCCAAAACTTGGTTCGAACCTTACGATCTCTACAAAGGAACTGACGGGCTACAGCATATCTGTGTCAGTGTCAGTGTGTGTGTGTGTGTGTGTGTGTAAGTATGTGTGTGCGTAAATTTCGTCAGCATTGCGCGAACAAAACGAAATGGCCGCGTTGTGCGTTGTTAATGAAGCAGCAAATGCCTGGAATTTTCGCTTGATTGTGGCTGTCGCGACGGCGATCGACGTGGCGGCTTTTGCGGGCTGTGGCCCGAGTGTTTTATTTAGTTATTGAACAGCTAAGCCCAGCCAGAATGGCTAACAGCACCAGGCGGCCGCTCTTTTTGGCAGCAAAGAGCGAAAATTTAGCAGCATTTTTGGCGCTATTTGCTGCAAGTCGCTGTTGTTGTTGGTTTTTTAATTAACGCGCGCTACGTTTTCAACTTTGAAGGGTCCCGAGTGCACATGATGGGCATATAACTCATTGGAATTATGGAAGAAGAGGCGGATGGCAAAAGTAACGTCCACCCAAAGTGAATCCAGGCAGTCAATGCGAGGTGGGGCAGGAACAGGAACAGGGGTAGGGACAGGGACCGGGGCAAGTTGAGGCAGTGGTAGCAAACTTGTCGGAGCCAGAACAGAACGTACATAAACTTTATCCGTCTATAATCTAAATATGTTTCGCTATAGCGCTGTGCGCCGCTTTTCGTCGTTGTCGTGGCTGTTGCAACAATTTGCTGCAAATTGAAAGCCAATTACGTTGTTTGCAGCATGCCACGGCAAAGGCAAACAGGCCAAATTGCAGCCCGATCTCCGGCTGCCTTGGCCGCTCTCGCTCGCAGACGACATAAATATCAAATACAGGTCCATAAATTTGAAACCAATTAGCCAACTTAAATTGATAATAGTTGCAACAAGCGGTTGCGGCTGCCGACGCCGAGGCAGCCCCGAATCGCTGTCCTAGCCATTTGCCTACCATTTGCAACAACAGGAAGCCAAATCTCAAGTAGCTGCGCTCGGATTGGCCGCTAATGGCAGTGCCATTTGTTGACATACGTCGCTCGTGTTGAGTTGCCAATTTTCGTCGCTGTCCGGGTTGTCGTTGCTGGGGCAATTGTTGTCCATATTCGTATAGAGCAACAGCGTCATATGTCTTGTGTCTGCTGTCCGGCGTCCGGTGTCCGGTGTCCGGTGTCTGGTGTCTGGTTTGCCCTGCGCTCATGTCGTGCCTGTCGTGTCGTTCTAATCACAATTGCTGCTGCCTCCTTCGGATCGGCTGCATTCTGCTGCCTTCTGTGGGCCGTGCGTTAACCATGCGACTTTTTATGGTGCTTTTATGCAAAACAACTTAATTTCGAGCCTCGCAACGTTTGCAACAATGCGGCGCGTAAAATATGCACTGCCGGCCAGACAGGCTGGCAAAGCGAAAGACTTAGGCAACGAACTTGCCAATGTAGAAATGTGTGCGCTATTTGCTGTGTTGCGAGCAACGGCTGTTATAGAAAATTATCTTAAACTGATTTGATATATATTCAAATAGGCGCTGTGCGACACATGTTGTTGATGCTGTTGCATGCAACAATTGCTGCACTGCGCTGCATTCGCGCTCGCCTAGCGCCAGACACGCAGCCGGTAGCTGCGGAGCTGACTCGCCTTGCAGGCGGATAACATCGCTTACAGTAAACGTTTAGTTTGTATTTTAATTAAAATATTTTCCATTTCCCTCGTTTGGCAGCCAGGAGCCGGATTGAGATCGAGCCATGTCCGTGTGTTGTTGGACAGGTGGCATTTATAAACAGTATTAAAAGCTAATTTGGCTGCCAATTGATTGGCACACATAGATCCCAGCCTGGGAAGAGACAACTGTTATCAGTAGTGGGAAATAATTTTTAACAGTCTTATGTCATGCTGTGTGTGTGTGTGTGTGTGTGTGTGTGTGTTTGTTTTCTTTTACAGTTAAACTTACTGCAAAATTCCCCCAGTCATTAATTGAAGTAGAAGAAGAAGAAACACCATTTACCCCAACGCTTTATAAATGTCAGACGCGACATTAATGTAGCGCATTTATCTAATTAGACAAGCTAGTTTTAGGTCCAAGTCTTGAGACTCGCGCGAGTCTGGCTCCGCGTCTCACGCCAAATAAATTAATCAGCTAATTGATGAGCATAAATTACCCGTATGCAAATTAACCGAATGGGCCACAAATGGCGCGATCTTCGGCGCGCTCTAGGCGAGCCACTCGCTTATTGATGGCCAAACTGAATTAAATTGAGCAAATGAGCTGCGGTCAATAATGTCTGGCCGGAGACCACCCACTGGCTGACTAGAAAGCACCGTAGCCTCCGCCTACTGCACAACAGCCAATATACAACTCAATTAATAACAATTTCTCAGAACAATAATGCAAACTGCGAGTCCGTTTTTGGCACCCAAAAAGCAAAAGCAAAAAAAAGAAAAAAACAAAACTAAAATTAGATTATCTTTGGGCAAGTGCAGCCCAGAGCCGTGACACGCTATCGCTGGCTGCCATCGTCGCTGCGGTGTTGCGGAATTAGTTGCTCGATTCAGGTAGAGCTACAGGCACAGGTTCAGGCTCCGGCTCCGGCTCCAGCACAGGCTCTGGTTCAGAGTTTGGTCTGAACTTTGGGCGCGCGAGGTCGTGGCAGCCGCATGTTGCTTTAGTTGCTTTAGTTGCTTTAATTGAAAACCATACGAAATGGAAAATGGACTTTCAAGCCAGGCAGGCAGCCAGATGGAGCACAGGCACAAGGAGGGGGCTGGCAGATGGGTACTGTGAAGCAGCTCACTAAATTAGCCAACCGACTTTTTCTAATTTTGCGGCTGAGAGCGCGTCGAGTGCATTTCAGGGCCCGTGACGCTGGCATTTGGCAATTTATGGCAGGCCAAAGCGGTGTCGAAAATAGCGCCAACAACAAGCGAGCCACGGCCATAAGCACCAGGATGGCGATGACGACGGCGACGATACGAGGCTGATGCTGATAGCTTTTTGCAAGTTACTTTCTAATAATGCGAAGACAACAGCAACAGCAGCAGCAACAACAACAACGTGAAGGGGTTGTGGCTGTGGATGTGGATGTGAATGTGGATGCATTGCACACGAAAGTCATAAGCGCAGCCGAGGCAATTAAGTTCGAGCGACAAGTTGCGCTGCTGGAAGCCGGGATAGGATCGGGCCAGAGCAGGTGGTGGAGGTGGTGTTTGCAGCTGCAGCAACATGTTTATGGCTCGAAACGGATTGCACGTAATGGGATTTACGCTGAGCGACAGCGATAGCCAGCCTCAGCTTTGACTACAGCTTCAGTTACAGCGCCTGCGCCTCAATGAAGCCGATCGCATTACCAATTAGGCGTGCACACTTGGCTAAACAGCCGCCATGTCCACCAGTTAGCCTGCTCGGCAAGTGGAAATTGAATTAGTTGTCGCTGCATATGCGTGACTCGAAGCACAGCCCTGGTCCGGTTCGGTCTGGACTCGCCTTAGACACCAATTGAGACTGGGTGTCGCTGTGTGTGAGAGTGTGTGCGTGTGTGTGTATGCATTTTTTACACTTTGCCACATTCCTGTGCCGCGCGCATAAATCAAGACACTGCTCGCCTGTCAATCCGCAACGGCAGCACTGATAGCGTCGTCGTCGTCATGGCCAGCACTGCTCTTGGGCAAGTGTTTGGACCATTTCAGCCGGCCAGTGGTCAGATGAGGTAGTTGTGCACCCGTGTGCCAGTTTCCAAGTGCGAATTATGGCGCAATGGCTTCAAATCCTGTTTATGTTGTTCTTCTTATTTGCCTTACAATGTGTAAAGATGCTCTAGGCGTTGGGTGCCTAATTTATAGTTTAAACTCAAAATGTGTTAACAAAATTTGCAGAAAATTTCACTCAAATTAGACACAACTTATTACAGATTATAAGTGCTTATCCTAATTAGAAATGTAAATGTTAACTCATATCGTCAATGGCCACATCGATATCTTTCCCATTAATTACAGCTGGTTCCGCTTGTAAAGTCAAGATCGATTAATTTTATAGTTTGTTATGACAATTTAAGATCTACACAGGTTTAAAAGCATTGATGTGTACATTTTTATCGATTGCAATTAGCCTTATCCACAAAGGTTCAGACAAGATTGATAAGCAAATGCGCAAATAGATAAGGCCACAAATTGGTTTTATTGACTTAAGATGAGTACTGCAGTCTAACTAATTTATAATGTTGCATATGTATGTGTTTCAATCATTTTATTAATATATAAAATATATGTATAACCAATTAGATCTAAGTATAATTTGCAGCATGAATAAAGAGTGAAAAATAATTATTTATAATATATATTTAAATTTTGCGCGCCAAACCAGCTGATGGTTACTGCTTACAAGAGCTCGTTGTTATCATACTTGTAGAGCGCTGTGCAACACGTAAACGCACACTAAATTTAGATTTATGGTCACACTGCAAGCAGCTGTTTTGCAGTTCATGCAAACTAATTAATAACAATAAAATATTAAAGCATAAAAACGAATAAAAGTACATTTGATCAATAGCTAATAATTTATTTAGTTAATTTAAAAGAAGTAGTGATCATAAATTGTATAATTTGCGTGTGTATTTTGTTGCATATTGAAAGCGAGCCGCTAAATAAACCCCATCAAAGAAATTAGGATGTGGAATTTAAAACATTCTGCCTTAAATTTGTATCGGCAATATGAGCTTGTTACATGCATTAACATGTTTGAGCCCTGGGAGAAGAAGCTGATAAGTAAGCTATGACATTATGATACATATCTAGCCCCAAAAAAAAAACATTGATTACTTTACTTCCAGATGGATTTGTCCTGATCATGTTTGTGCTCTTGATATTCTCCAGTTGTGTCTATTTGCCCAGCTACATGGACACGCTTCTAGAAGTTATTACGCCAAAATCGTTGCCCAATAAGGCGGCAAATGTAGCATATGCACCACAAAGAATCAGCAGCTTTTAGGACAACGCCGATCTTGCAATACTCTATGTACAAATATATAGTGCATACATACAAACTTCGCATAGTACTTGCCCAATTAGGAGACAATTAGAAATTAATGCAAACATTTTGTGATTTACTTTAACCGTATCAAAATCTGTATATATTTTAAAGTGCCAATGTAGATTCTATTTGCCCATTTGAAAACTATCTTTCTGTATTCCAAGCATATAAAAATGGCCTCCACAACGCGCAACGCGGATACATTAAAAAATAGGCTGATCAAGCCGCCGAAAGAAACTGAAAAATGTTGAGACGAGAACATAGAATTAATAATGAACTTGGGTCTAATACCTACTCAATAAGTCCAGCGGGGTCTTGGCCACTCGGCGCACATAGCGCTGTGTGGGCAGCTCCACGAGTGCCACGTGTATATCGGAGAAATCTTTTTCGGCATCTTGCTTGCTAAGAGTAGAGTATATATATGTAAGTGAAATGTCTCAATTTGTTTGGCAATGCCCGTACTCATCTGCTGTGTTGTAGATGATGTTGTACTCCGGCTCCTCGCAGGAACTCATGCAATCGCAGCTCTTGCGCTCGGCCACCAGCTTTTCATGGATGTGCGTTAAGCAGATCAGGCCGCGGTAGTCGCACATGGGCAGCGAGTTCTTGCTCGGCACGGCCATAAAGTGGCTGGTGCAGTTGCAGTGTAGGAGATGCAGGGCCACCGTGCACTCCACAATGCAGCCGGAGTAGCTGTAGAACTCGTAGATGCCGATGCGCTGCTCGACATGCTCGTGGCTGTAACGGCAGCGTCGCTGCTCGTGGTTCAACTCCTCGACATTCTCGTGGTTGTACACCTCGATGACATTCAGTATAAGCTCCTTGTTGTTGCCCAGCAGCACCGTCTCGCGTATCATGCCCTCGGAGTACTGAAAGGGCACATCGATGGGCGCATGCACGATCAGCTGAATGTCGGCGGTGGCCAGGAACCTGAGATGCCCGGCGCCGGTCATCCTGTTGTTCTTGTGCTGCGCCTGTGCCACTTTGCGCGCCTGATGCGAGTTAAAGGAGTAGCAGATGCCGTACTCAGTGAGTATGGGCAAAAACTGATCGCAGCAGTCGAAGATCTTGTTCAGATAGCGACACTCCATGATTAACTCATGACACTTGCTGCGAAACTGTGAAAACGCCTGGTTCGATCATTTGGATTCACATGGGGTACTCTTACCGTACCACATCCAGCAGCAGGGTAAAGTTGTCCGGACAGGGCAGCTGATGGCAGCTCTCGCAGCTGATGCAGATGCCCCTGAAGAAGGCAATCTCGCTGATAAAGTCATCGATGTACAGGTCGTGCTCGATGCCAAAGTGCGTGTCGCTCAGGTCCCAGATCTTCTCCGAGTTGTACAGCTCGCAGACGGTTACCGCCGGAAACGAAGTATTCCAATTGATGCTAACAAATAGAAATGAGTGAGAGTTCGAAGTGGAATTATCCACTTACTAAATGGTATCCAAATTGAAGGACACCGATGAGGAAAAGTAGCTCTCAATTAGCGATCTGGACACCGAGCCTATAAACGGCAGCGTATTGTAAAATGTTCCTATATAGAGCGACCTAGTTCGTATTGGCTTAATTGTTTTAATATGTTATATAATAGTTGTCGTTAGCATACAGGAACTTACCCTTTCAGTGCCAGCGATAGAAAACTAATCCAGTTCATAGTCGGCGAAACGTTCGTTACCAAAGGCAAAACTCGTTTGCTGCGCCCGACCGAATTTAACGGGAATTTTCGGTGGTTACCACGCGACGCAACACAATGAAAAAGGCTTTGGTTCAGATAATATCTAAGCCATTATTCCAATTTCAAATCAATTTAACCCCTCACCAACTTTCATACCCTTGCAGGAGAGTATTATACTTTAGTTATGATATATGTAACGCATAGAAGGAGACAACTTCGAGCTTATATCGTATCCATAATTTTTTTGTTTTTTAAGATATCTTGACAAAAATACATATCATTCAGAAATATAATTACATGTTATTCAATATCTGAAGTATGCTTATAATCGTATAATTGAACTCTTTTAAAACATCAGCTTACTATATGTTATACAATATACCATATATCTTATAGCTATATTATATTTTTAAGCTATATTTTAAATATATCAATTAAATGTTATGAAAATATTGAAGGGTATTTAATATTCTGCAACATGGCTAAAACGCATTTAACTTACTTAACCCTGTATTCAATGCTGCCTTAACTGGATTAATAGGTGAACATTTCAAATGTTAATAGGTCACATCGGTCAGAAGCACATACATATATGAAACATCTGTTATTTCATTTCGGATTGCAACTGAGTCTTATAAAAAATTAAATCAGCAGTTGGAGTTCCCCCCGAAATTAAAAGAACTAACGTAATACAAGCGTCTGACGTTTTCGTATTACATCAAGTTGGATTATTTAAATATGCATATGTATATGCAATATTTAATCGTTGAAAAAAAAAAACGAACTAAGCCGCTAATTACTAATTACCAAAGCTATTACTAGAGTGATTCACTATCATAAAATCCGATCTGAATCAGAACTTTATTTCACAAGATATGAAAGAGGGCAACCGACTTAAGTTAGTTAAGTGCTAAGCCCTGAACGTTTCGATATGAGTAAATAGAGTTTATGATTTAATAAATAGTTTCAGAAGCAGGTAGGGAGTGGGGGTGTGTGAAAAATAACTAATAAAGTCGGTTATAAAATGCAAATAAATAAATTTCCACTGCGGTTTCTTAAGCCTTGAACTGTACTATGTAAGTGGGTGGAATCGATATCATCATGCTCTGTAGATTATTCACGAATTTCAAAGGTTCTAAATTTGTAACATTATTTATGCATTTCATAAAAACCTGTTTAGGGACCTGATGTTTAAGTAAACCACAAAAACAATTAAATGTTGTTGTTTAAATGAGTGATTTTAATTATGGGAAAATTGAAGAATTCCAACATGAAAACAAGAAAACATACATTTCTTCAGAATTTTATGGTGAATCAAACTTTTCATAATACTAAACTTGTTTCGACAAGGTGGTTAGTACCGACGTGTACCCGATAATTCGCCAGAACAAGCCGTTAATCATGGTATATTAAAATGTGTACAGGTTTCTTAATATTAATATATTTAAAAATCCATCGCGATATAATTAAGAAAATCAAGATATATAAATATATATAAGTATTGAATAAATAAATTTAAAAGTTAACAAAAACTAATAAAGATATTATAACTAAATTGCTAATTCTCTTTTTAATATTTCTCTATGCCATTTAAAATCATCTGCAAACTGTGACTTTAATTTATATATATATATATTTTAGTAAATATTATCCAAATATTCCTTTTGGTTTGATTTGTCGCCATAGTTTCCCATAACAATAAACAAAGCTTGGCTTAAACATTGTGTGATTAGCTTTCAAAAAAAGGATTTTTTTTCACTGATTATTTTATAATAAAATATAAATAAATATAATAAAATATAAAAAAATAATAATAATTTTGCATTTGCATAAAATTATTTTCTTCCTTTATCGGCCTTTACCTTTATTGGCCTGGAGTGCCAAAAAACAAAATATAACACCACACAAATAATTCATTTTCATTCTGCAATTATCATATATTTAACGAGACTAAAAACTAAAATCAACAATCCGTATGACTATTGAAATGGCATTGAGAACTAATCTAACAAATAAATAATTATAAGATACAAGTACATAAGTCAGTTTTGGGAGGGCGTCATCAATACAGGTTCTGTGTGATCCAGGGTAACATGTCCAGGACAGAGGCGAATACGCCAGGCTGATTCTGGTGCTTTCCACAAAAATAGCCCCCGTGGGAGACGATGCCGTACTGGACATAGCGCGAGAACTGCTTGAAGGGATTGCGGAAGAAGACCGGACCACCGGAGTCACCTCGGCAAGTGTGCATGATACCATCGCCGACGGCGCAGATGTGATTCTCGCTAACCGGAGCATGAATGTAGAATTTACTGCAAACGCTGAGGTCCTTTCGCGTGACGACCGCCTTGAGCAGCACAGACGACAGCGTGTCCTTCTCGGTGCGACCCCAGCCAGAAATGAAGAAGGTCTGATCGTAGGCGATGTCCTGGGAGTTTGGCTCAATGGGCAGACAAATGGGCTTGATGTGAGTTTTGAACTTAACTGCGCGATCAAGCTTGATCAGGGCGATGTCATTGTTGATCTCATTATAGTTGGGATGTACGCGAATCGCCTCAATGCCGTACTCCTCGTATGGTGGCAGGCACACCTCATGACGACCGCCAAGAAATTGACAATCCTTTTCCGTTTCCAGATTATGCTCACCCATGCGCACGGCAATGCTGTGGGCAATTAAGGATTCAATTTAAGTACAAATAAATTTAATAAAATCGTGACGGAAACTTACAGTTTTTTCCCGTTTTTCAAACAGTGGGCGGCCGTCAGTACAAAACGATCGCTGATCAAACTGCCGCCGCAAAGGAATTCTCGTCCGGAGGTCTCATATTTGAGCAGCACCAGCCAAGGGAACTCGCCGATTCGGGTCACATCGCCACCGCTTAGCTTGGTGTTCGCCTTTTTGCCGCACTCCGTGACGGAGTCGAGCAGCGCCAGGCCACGTGGATCAATGCGTTTTAGGTCGCCCGTAGATTGGCGTGTGTTTACCGATGTTTTGGGTTGCGTTGGATTGTCATTGCCATCGGACTGGGGCGTAATCACTGCACCTCTTGGGCAGCACAAGTGGAAGACCTACAACACGAAGGAGTCCATTTAGTATCGGAGATAACTTTCTAATTTTAAGAGTATTTACCGATCGCTGACCGAAATTGCAGGCCATCTGTCTGAGCTGCCTATGTACGACGCCTGGCACATTGTTCCCATATGTGGCCTGCAAGTCCCTAACAAATTTGCAACGCATCGCCGGCACACAATAGCCAAACTCTCCGATGGGGGTGCTACAACTGCTGTAGGTCTCTAAAAAACAAAATAATAATAATAAGAAAATTGTTTAATTGACAACTGGCGAATTTCATTGATCAACACATTTCTCGTTTAACTGGTTAGATCGATGGACGCATCCGATTTCAAGCCAAAACCCTATATATATATATACACGAGGTATATGTGTTCGGATGTTAACAAGCCCGTCCATGACTCAGCTGAGAAGATTCGTATTCTAGGCACTTACGCGTGAAGACCAGCGTTGGTATGACCAATAGCACTAGGCCCAAGGTGCCTGTAAATATCTGCATCCTGTCCGAAAACAAAATCGAGTAGAAGTCTTGAGCTATATACTTTGCGATCGATTGTCGATCTTTAGCTCAAGTCGCGCGCCTAACTGTGAATGAGACACACGTCGTCGTGCGCCGCGCTTTTGTACCTGGAGTTCGCGTGCTGGCTGAGGTGCTTATTAAAATGCATTAATGATAATTTACCCAGGTTCACAATAATGTTTATTTTCACAACAGACCAACAGGTTTTGCTGTACGCGTCAGTGCAGCACGTGTGTAGCCAAGACTAGAATGAGCTTCTGAGCTTCGTTTTTACCCACCGACAATGTCAACTACACGAATGGACTGGTATTAGGTGAGCTATATTCATTATGCATTATGTGGGTTATATTCAGCGAGACAGTTGCGTCTCTCGCAGGCTTGAACCAAGCACTTAGATTCCTGGAAACCCCCCAGCGTGTGCCCACTCGGGTTAACACCCTCTTTCTCAATCTTGTACTCCGAACCGGTTCGCTCACCGCAACGTTTGGAAAAGGTTAGGTACGGCAGTTGGGGTACTTTTTTTGTTTTAATTCAGATGCTATGAAATTTTTCTAATTGGGTTTATAAGTTCTCCAAAGATTATCTATGCCCATAAAGCAGGGCAGCAGGTTACCTAAGCAGGCTGCCCAAACTTTTTTTCGATACGTTTTCGTGGAATTCCCTCGCGCGGGAAGCCCAATGGACAATAATTTGGATTTGTGTTTATTTTTCTCTTGGGTTTTTCGGGTATTTCGAGTATCCAGCAATCCAGCATTTGTACAATACAAATTAGGCTTGTTTACATTTTACAATCCCCGAAAGCTGTACATATGTGTTTAAATATGTATAAACATATCCATATGTATGCATGAAGCGTGTATTTATTTGATGTGAGAATTTTTTATGGCTGAATGAATTAACTATTATCATAGCACTTCATCTTTCGCCACAAATATGAAAACTAATTAACTAACAAAGTGAAAAAAAACTTTATATGCACGTTCCATTGGCCACGGGTGGCACTTTTCATAGATTTGCACAAAACCATAATACCATTTTTACGTATTCTTAATAAGTATCAAAAGGGGCTTTTAAGTTTCTACCCATATTACTCATAAAGTCGGCAATCGTGTTAACGCAGTTACATTATAAACAAGCTAAACAATCATTTAGTTTATTAGCTAATGAATACATCAATAAATTCACAGCCAATTATGATATAAGGTGAGATAGTATGACGTTTTATTATTATATTTTGAATAATTATCGATTTAGACGTGTTG
The DNA here is from genome assembly GCA_004143825.1 of Drosophila micromelanica. Classification (NCBI taxonomy): domain Eukaryota; kingdom Metazoa; phylum Arthropoda; class Insecta; order Diptera; family Drosophilidae; genus Drosophila; species Drosophila micromelanica. The sequence goes on along the minus strand of SCDY01001962.1, from coordinate 4,565 downwards.
ACGCAACTATAAGTTGTAAAATTATTAAAATAGATGATATATTTAGAAAATGTTTCAAAGTTTTCAGAATGGCTCTTACGTAGCAACATTTTAATAATCGATATTTTCTGACTGTTAATAATGTTATTGTTTTGTTTTTTACAAAGAATCAACAATGACGAATTTTTCGTAAAACAACTAAGATTGCTCTAGACGAGACCTCCCGACTAGGAGATACCCTGAACCCAGAATTTAATACACACACACAAACTCTCGGCACTTAGTGAGTATTAAGGCAGTTAAAAATTAAAAATAAATTAAATTCTCAATCACCAACTTAATGTAAATTTCCCATATAAGGATTGGTCTCAAGTTTCCCCAGTCGTAACTTTGCCAAAACTCAACCGATTTTCATACGGATAGTCTTTCGGTTCATGGTTCGTTGTCTAGATGAATTATACAATTCAGTCTAAAAATAAAATTTTTGGTCCAAATTCATGTAAAAATTTTTTGAATATATACCCTAATGTTCCCATATAAGGATTGGTCTCAAGTTTCCCCAGTCGTAACTTTGCCAAAACTCAACCGATTTTCATACGGATAGTCTTTTTGTTCATGGTTCGGTGTCTAGATGACAATACAGTTTAAAAATAAAATTTGTGGTCCAAATTCATGTTAAGAATTTTCAAATATATACCCTAATGTTTCCATATAAGGATAAATATCAACTTTTCCCAGTCGTAACTTTTCCAAAACTCAACCGATTTTCATAAGGATGGCCTTTTTGTTCATGGTTCGTTATTTAGTTGTGCCTAAAAAACCGAGTCAAAAAAGCTCTAAAAAATATGGTTAAAAAACGGAAAGAGTTTTCGATGATTTGAAATAAACTTGATGTGCGCATCGTATATACGGAACGAATGAGTCCAAGATCAGTTTTCTAGCTTTTGTAGTCTCTGAAATTGACGCGTTCTTACATACAGACTGACAGGCTAGAGATGCTAAACAACCATATATATACTTTATGGGGTCGGAGACTCTTTCTTCTGCCTGTTACATATATTTGCAAAAAACCATTATACCCTTTTTTCCCATTTCCAATGGGTTCAGGCAAAGACAATATAAACACCAGAAATTTATGCTTACGTTCGAAAGTATGCGCGTTACTCATCTTAGTATTTATATTGTCTTTGGTTCAGGGTATAACATGACATCGCGCCCTTAACAACTGGTGTCAGTGTTGGAAAAGCTCAAAACAGTAGTGATCTATCCAAGACACAAACATTTGTGCACATGCTGCTACTTGACAGAAGCTTTTAGCGAGGACACAAACAACACAATTTAAGCTGTAAGTGATCAGAAACAGTCCATTGATTAATAACAATAATTCATTAATTAATTTATTCGATTGCGAGTAACAAAAATAAAAAGTGATTCTGAGGGTATCAATTTTTCTGTTAAAAATAATGCTAAAATGTACAAAAATGTATACATGAAAGTTGCCATATCCATATTTGCGAGACTTCAAGGTCCCATAACTTTAGCAAAACCTAACCGATTTTTGCATGTAAATTTAATTATTTTATTTTAAAATAATTTTATTTCGACTTGTCAAACTATCCAAACTATCAATTATTCCACAAAAAAAAAAAAAAAATAGGGAGTAAGTTTTAAGAATCAATCTCTACACTTTTATAAGCTGAGCTAGGATGATAACAAATAAATTATTTTGGATGGGATTTTATCAATGATCATACATTTTTTAATCGATTGAACTAAAAAATAAGAAAATATTTTGTTTTCGAATGTTAGCCAATAAATATTAATGTTTATGGATTCATACGTTCTGCAAAGAATCAGCCGGCTGATCGAATAAAATAAAACCGACATGCTAGTTGTTGCAAAGCTGATAAACCGGTAATCTGGCTTAAGATATTGTTCTCAGCAAATAGCTATTCAGCCATTTAGATGAGAAAGAGCATAGCAAAGCCAAAGGTCACAATGCAATCCACAGCTCTCGCTGCCTACCTGCACAGCACCTTTCAGCTGGTGGGCAGCAACAGGTACTTAGCCCGGCTCTCGCTCTACCTGAGTGAGCGCAGCTGAGCAACTTGAGAAGAGAGCCCGTCCAAGTTGAAGTCTGGTGTGAAAAGACCACGTAGGCGCCGCTCACGTTGATGGAATTCATTCCACAGTGAGACGCCGTCGCGATCGCAAGTCTCGAGCGGAGTGAAAAATTCGCAAGCGATTGGAATACTCATGAATATCGAGCAGAGGCACAGCTTAGATAGCCCAGGCCAGATCAAACGACTTTTAATCAAAATCGAAATACATTGTTGATCGTGTCTATATATAAGTACATCTGGTGTATACTCGCAACCGCAAAACTGAGAATCCCATGACGCCATATTTGTTTTTTTCAACTTGATTGAACGTCTCGTCCCGTGCTCGCCGTGTGAAGTGTCTGTGAGTGCAAAAGAGAATCATCTCGAGACGGAAGCGAAACGAATCTGTGTGAAACCCATTCAACGTATTCAACATATTCATTTAAATAAGTGAAACAAAACAGACGAGCAGCACACAACGAAACAAATTCTAAAAAGCCCGTCAACTTTTCTGTGAAGTGTGCGCGTGTTGTTCACTTTTTTCTTTCGCTGATATTATGAATGCGGAGCGTGTGTGTGTGTGATGTGTCTGTGTGTGTGTATGCGTATGCGTGTTTTGTTAGTGAATGCGACTGGCAGTGTAAGAAATATCCGCTTACCTAAGCGAACAAATTCTCTCGCGACGGCTTAAGAACCCAACCTCACTCGAATACAGCACAAAACATATACGAACACACACATACACATACTCGGGCATAACATACCTGTGTGTATGTACGTGGCTAACATATAAAGCAAAACCAGAAAATCCACATTGTTTGGTCTCGGTTCGCGCCTACGTTGCCTACGTTGCGCTACGTAAAGAACGCGCATAACGTAACGAAAGCCTGGTTTTTGTTCTTGTTTTTTTTGTTGCTGTGACAGCGCCTTGAAATGGGCGACTCCACGCCCATTTGCCGCTGCCGCGTCCTCTATCTAGGCAGCGCTGTGCCGCGCCAGAGCAAGGATGGTCTGCAGGGAATACAGGAGCCGTTGCGCAGCCTCTATCCGTCAGAGGGCGCTGTTGGCGCCAAGGGCATCGATAGCTGGCTGAGCGTCTGGTCGAACGGCATACTGCTGGAGAATGTGGACGAGAACTTGAAGCAGATCACCCGATTCTTCCCCATCGAGTCGCTGCACTATTGCGCCGCCGTGCGCCAAGTCCTGATACCGGAGCGCGGCAATGCTCATCCGGAGCCAAAGTTTCTGCCGTTGGATTCGCCATTTGCGCGCATGCCGCGCGCCCAGCACCCGCCCATCTTCGCCGCCATACTGCGTCGCACCACTGGCATCAAGGTGCTCGAGTGCCACGTCTTCATTTGCAAGCGCGAGGCGGCGGCCAATGCTCTAGTCAGATGCTGTTTCCATGCCTACGCTGACAACTCCTATGCCCGCCAGCTGGAGACGGGCAGCACGGGCGGCGGGGGCAGCAGCGTGTATGGAACGCTGAAGAGTGGCGCCGGCAGCAAATCCAACGGTGACCTCACCAGCGTTGGCTTGGCCAACGGCCATGGTAACGGTCCCCACCATCATCATCTGGCCGGGCAGAGCGGCTGGAGATCGCGCGCCGGCAGCACCACCACCTTGAACAGCCTGGGACGCACCTCGAACGGACATGTGCTCAATGGCTCGGGCCTCAACGGAAGCAGCACTGGCAGCGCCGCCGAGGGTTACACATCAGTCAAGAATTGTAAGTAGAGCCAGTTCGAGTTCGTTGTCTAAGTCTTTCGTTTAACCACGCCTCCGATGAGTTGTCACCACTGTCATTTGCCGCAGTCAGCTCGCCCCTTGAGAACTTTTGCCTCATCTTTAGTCACAATCAGATACTACTATTCGCACAAGTACAGTTGCCCTAGCCATAGCTTATTTATAGCCATAGCTGGCATGTCATCTAATTAGCTGCATGTGACCGGCACGAAACGTTAGAAATGGCTGAGGTAAAACGCAAGCTGCCTTGTCTCCCATCTTGTCTATGAGATCAGCAATCAAGTGTCTTCCATGAGACAAGCACAGAGGGTCTTGTAAAAATCTCATTAAATTTTTAATGCATTGAATGAGGTACTTTGTAACCCCTACATATATGTATATGCATAAGCAGCGTGATCAGCTGTTGGATATAGCAATGTACAAAAAATTAACAAAAATCGATTGAAAGTTTAATTGGATATAAATTAATTTGAAATTTTATTAAAACTGAATTGAACTTGAATTAAAAATTAATTTAAATGGAGTTAAATGAGATTGAAATTGACTTGAAAAAACAAATTGACTTTGATTTCAATAAAGATTAAATTTAAATTGGAAAATGATTGTTCAACGAAGTATTTGCAATCGCGAATATTTAACCAATTTTTATACCCTGAACCCATTGAAAATGGGTGAAACAGGGTATTATGGTTTTGTTGAAATGTATGTAACAGGTAGAAGGAGGCATCTCCGACCCCA
>SCDY01001961.1:17670-50170 GCA_004143825.1 Drosophila micromelanica | reverse complement strand
AAAAAACAACAACAACAACCAGCCAAAATGAGAAATGAAAATGGAAATGGAAATGATACAGCAGAAAATGGCAAGAGTCGAGCGCACTCAAACCAATTTGTTTCATTCATCCAACCAGTTGATTCAGCCGATTCCTCAGTAGATCGTGATGTGGCGTATTTCCACATAAAAACAACAAACTGTACATTATTTTTGGGATTTATGAATGGAACCGTACGATTCGTTTCGAACCGAACCATATTGTTAATGAAGTTGTAAATTATGAAAAGCCAACTTTAAATGTGAATCAATAGAGCCGGAGACAGATTTGATCAAGGCGCTGGCACAAAAATTTTGTTGATCAATTAGCTACTGAAGACAATGCCCGTTCGAACCCAATCGCAACCCTAACCTAAATAATGTTTATCTACGTTAACTTTCAAAATAAATACTCTTAAAACATACTTAAATATATTTAAAATTTATTTATATTTATACTTAACCATGGCTACTTTAGCTTTTAGTTATAGCGACCCCACCTAGGGCTCGAACTCGTCTAAGCCATAGTTTGACTTATTTTGAATTATGTTAGACACTTTTTAAATTTAATTTTTAAAATTGTTATTTTATCATTGCAATTTTTTATAACAATTCGGTATTCACTCATATGGGGTTCGAGCCTCGGAGTGAAGAATTAAGCTACTTACACCACTCATCTAATAAAAATCAACAACTAAAATGTCTTTAAAAAGCTTTTTTCTATTTGAACACTATTTAGTAAGAATATTCTTTTATCTTTACATAACTTTAGTTGTGAGCAGCTTCAAGAACTCGGCTACCAGGCAGTAGGCACAGCTGTTATCTTTAAGATGCACTGCGCCATTGAAAGCTGATAAGGCCAGCTTTGGGTCACAGCCTGATTCACAGGCAAGATCAGACACAAAAGCCGCTTGGAATAAAAGCCATATCCAGATTCATCTTTCGGCTACCAACCAATTAGTTGCTGCTCGCCCGGAACACACACGAAGTGCGCCTCCAGCCCTCAGCTGAATATGTGTGTGTGTGTGTGTATGGATATATAATATGGATATGCATATATGTATGCTTTGTCACATTCCAAAGTCGTTATGGCCACTTAATTCGTTTGATGCCGATGAATTGACGTTGACGCCATACCGCTATATCATCGATAAGAAGAGACACCCAAAAAATATCAACAACAACAATAACAAAAGCAAGAATGTATTGTGAAAATCAAAAGTTTCACAGCTCCAACTACAAAAGTGTTAATGTCTGTCACTTAAGTAAGAGGCCCCCTCCCTCCACCACACACACGCACACACACACAAAGACTCACCGACACGCTACTGACATTAAGCTTCATCAGAAATTCAACTTCAAACTCCAATTTGCATACAAATTAAGCCCGAACACTCAAAAATGTTTTTTCTCTTTTGTAGTGTTTTTTTCTTGTTGGGTTTTGGCTTTTAGATTTCAGTTCGCTTGACCACAACAAAGAGCCGAAAAAAGTCCCCCTTAAATGCAGCCAAAGGGCAAACAGCTACCGATTTTATTATTGATAATGTTTTGATTTATCACAAAGATATACAAATTGCCCCATTGCCCCTCGCCTACCTCAGGATAAACGTAGGAATCCTCTCATTTGGAGCCAATTATTTATCATTCGAATGCGGCAAGCGGCAGCAAATACACACAAGTAGCTGCAACATCGTGGTTGTCACTTAACTTCGATTCTTGCGGCTTTCTGCTCCACTTAGGCGAGTCAATTTACAGCTACGCTGAGAGAAAAATTCCACTCGAAAGTCAGTTGTTAATATTTGTTTTAATATTTAAAAAAAAAAATAAAATAATAAGATTTAATATGATATTTTTGATATTACGAAATTAGGAAAATAGTTATTGAAAAAAAACAAAACTTTTAATTTTAATATTTATTTTATAAATTTTCTTTCGAGTATACAACAATTTTAATTTGTTTGGTTCTAATATACTTTGTTGACCCTTCCACAAAAAACTTTTTGTGTTTGTGGTCAAAATCTGCATAATTATTTGCCAAAATGCCGACAGCTGCAGGTGCAGACTCCAACAAGAGCTGAGGATCGCCTTGGAAGAGGAACCCGGTTATTTTTCTTTTTTGGCACTCATAAGCACATTCGTCACAGTTTTGGGTACAGCTGAGACTGAGGCAGGATCGAGTCCATTAATTGCCGTGAGGTTCGCTTTGGGATTGTTGCGGTGCGATGTTGACAACGGAATGGCACAACTTCATCAGCAGAGGCAGAGGGACAGACAGAACTGGAGATGAAGGGACGCAGTTGAAGCTAAACAAAAGGCGACATTAATGCATTGCCGGCAGCCGAGCCCGCCAAGGGGCGTGACAAATTTGACAACAACGACAATGGCAATGACTTTATTACCAAGTGACACTCGTGGCTATGCCCCCTACCCATACGCCTACCCCTACCCCTACCCCTAAAACCAAATAATGAACGAGCACCCAGGCCGATCACATTGTGTACAAATACGCGCATGGTGAGAGCCCAGCTCCTGACGTTCTGCCTCTAGGGATTTGGGCTTGCCAGCTGTCTGTACGTCTGTCTGTCGGTGCGACAATAAACACTTTAGCTATTTATGAGGTTTTAATGAACACGCTGCGGCGGCGGCCATCTTGTGCTGACTAATGAAAAGGATACCGATACATGCATTTGGCTTATGAATTTGCAGAATTTTTAGAGGCGTGGCGAATGCGCCCATTTCGCTGCGTGTCCCTCTCTGTGCCTGTGTGTCGAGTGAGGGGCGCGCGCTAATTATGATTGACGGGGCGTGTCGCGTCTATTGAGGCGCCCAATTAAGTGGCATTTTGTAATTGATTTTGAATATGCTCGCACTTGAAACAGCGCAGAGAAGCAGCTGATGGACGCGTTGTATCTAAATTGAACCAAAAAAAAAAAAAAAAAACAACACAAACAACAACTTTCAAGTCTGTCAAGTGCAGGCATTAATCAAGCCACACAGCGATTTTGTAAGCAAAACAAAACGTCTCGAATCGAAACGAAATCAAGGAAACTAACTGCAAATGCCAGGCAACGGCATTGAAAGACAACAAATGTGCATAAGCCAATGTACAATTATAGAACAGTTTATACCCTATAGCTGTCACCATAATATGTCTTTAAGAGTCCTTTTATATTCATTGAGATTCTATTATAACTAAATTATTTTTTTTGTTTAAATATAAATTCTTAGTTGGCGGTATATTTCTGGCTTGTCCAAATTTTGAGTAGAATACCCAAAACCAGGGTATAACATGTATTATCGATTACAGTTCAACAGTTGCATCATTTCACTTAGCCGAGGGCGCGCATTGCAGTTAAATAGACATTTGCATGCAAGAGATATGTCGGAAAAAACCAGGACAAACAATGAAGCAAAAATTGAATAAAACACAAACACACATACACATATACAGGGCGTATACGTAACACAACAAGCTGAGCAAAATACAAATGCGATTTACTGCAATCAATTTGAATGCAATGCAACAAGGGAAAGGGTGGGAGAGGCAACCAGGGAAAGAGACGGCGAGTGTGGCAATGACAAAGGCAAAGACGGCGACAGCAGCAGCTGGCAAACAACAGCAACTTCAAAACAAACGAATGTGTGCCAAAACAGACCAGCATAAAAAAAAATAAAATATATAAATATATATATTTATACATACATATATGTATTTGTACTTAGCTATAAGAATGAGAATGGGGCAACGGCATTAAGACGACGCCGACGTCTGTGACACCTTCCCAAAGCTGATTTTAAAGTATATTTCGCAAATTGCCGCAGTCAGCGAATACATCAGCGGCGAAAAGAGACGCTCACAAAGGCGAAGAGGGGCGAGACGCGATAGGGGAGGATGGCAAAAACAAACGGTACCAGCAAAGTCAGAAAACTAGACATCATTATTGATGACAATTGAGTGCGCCAGCGAGCAGAGCAGCTGGGACGACCCCGGCCCAGGACAGGAGTAGCGAGAGTAGAGAGCGAGTGAAGAGGACAGAAACTGCAATAGCAATTACGATAATTAACACAGTCAGCCGCGTGGAAGGAGAGCCCCTCACACCAAACCAGCAAAACACAAAGAAATGAGAGAGAGAGAGCGAGTCCACACTGGGTGAGAGTGGGAGAGCGAGTGAACGAGAGAGAGCCAAGCAAGCGCATGTCAAATTGTGTAAATTGATGACGTTCGCACGTTGACAGCAGCCCCGTTGCGTGTGTGAGTGAGAGGGGGGACAATAAGAGTGTGCTGTGCGCTGATTGGTGGAGCGCTCGCATGAGCAAAGCACGCCTCTGTTTGACAGCATTTCCAATTAGAAGGCGAACTGCGCAGCTGCAGCTATGACGTCATCGAACAGACAACAAACTCGTTTGGTGTGGTCGCTCCAAACCGGTTGCCTGCACAGGAGCTGGCAGCGCCAACTGAGCGCCAACAAAGAGAGAGAGAGTGCGAGAGAGAGCGAGCAAGCGAGCGCCCTCGGCATACCCAGAGCCATTTTTTGAAACGAGAGCAGAGTTCGTGTTCGCGTTGTTGTGTTGAATGTTGAATGTTGAACGTTGCACGTTGAGCGCCAGACGCTGCCGCTGTTCGCGTTTTTGCCGACGCGTTTTTGGCCAAATCGAAATTTTAAATGTGTGTGAACAAGAAAATGTGCGTCGAGAATTAGTTAACAATACAAATTGAACTTGGAGTTGATTGAAACTGGGCCAAAGATGCCGCAACGTACGCCAAGTCCGGTGACCATGATTACCACGCGTAGCTGCAGCAGTCCGGCAGTGTCCGAGATCTCAGTGGGCTCGCCCAGTCCGCCGCCGCCAATGGCCACGAGGCCGCTAAATATAAAACGCTTGAGATTGCTCCGGAGTCCAGCGAGCATTCAAAGCGGCCACAAGTGCAGCCAGCCCCATGCGGGTGAACGCATCAAAAGCTTCTCCATAGCCGATATACTGGGTCGTGCGGATGAACGAAAGGTCGCCACGCCTGCCCCAGCGCCCTCGCCGGCATCAGAGCCCGCTGCCGCAGCTGCCATGCCGCCAATGCTGCATCCCGGCCTGCATCCGTTCCTGCCGCCAGCACTGCTGCACAGCTACGAGCAGCGACTGGCGTGGGACTACCAACGCCAGCTGCAGGAGCACTTCCAGGCACAGCTGCTCAGGCAGATGAGCATGGATCCTGCCATCATACCCATACCCTCCGAGGACGGCAGCTCGGAGCGTTCCCAGCGTTCCAGCAGCAGCAGCAACGGCAGCACCGACTGCTGCACGCCCAACCAGACGCAAACCAGCCAAGAGAACGAGGGGAAAACAAAGCAAACGCCAACAGATCCCGGCCAGAAGCCAGCAGCGGGCGCCGACACGCCACTCGATGCCCTCTTCCAGCTATCGACCAAAAACTTTGACGAGGAGCAGGGTAAGTGGAGCAGCCACAACTGACTGACCATAAGACCGGTGGGCAACCGCAAGTAAATTACATTTTAATATAAACCGATTTGGTATTGGCCCAGTCCATTAGCCCGGCGCGGCTGCAGCGCCTGATCAATTGTTGTCATTACGTCTTGATGAGATTCTGCTTAAAGCGTAAAAACAGTAGTAAGGTCAGGCAGCCCCGAGGTGGCTAAATCAATTTCAGCCATTACCAGACACGGTTTCGGTCGCGGTCTCCGTCTCGGTTTCTTCACTTTGATTGCCTCCATTCGCGTTTCTGATCAGCGCTGATCACTCTGGCGCATGCGTATCGTTCGGCATAATTTGCTTAGCGGCGTTGATTTCTCGTTAAGCCGGACCTAAAGCTGGAAACCAAAGCTCGATGCGGTTGCGTTCGTGACACGAACGTGACACGTATGTGAAAATTGTAATATTTGAAAATTACAATAAATGTGTAAAAAATAAAACATAAAAATAACTTAAAAACGATCATTGATCACGAGTAGTTAAAATGGAAGTGAAAGAAAGAGTACACATTTATTTTTATCTTTCATTATTTATTCAAGTTAAGAAATTATAAACTAAAAGATTCGTGTTCGTGTCGTGTCTCCCATCCAAGCTCGAACCCAGACACATCTCACACACACCGCAGTCAGCAATCCATCAGTGCGATTTGCTTTAAAAGCGCGGCTACTGAAATTGAATTTACGCGCCGCACGTACTGCCACAATTTGTGGCAACATCCAACCGATCTGACGGCTGGCCAGATAATCAGTTACTTAGCCCGGCTACTGGCATTGACTGTCTGGCAATATGATTACGTCTCTCTTTATGATTATGATTACGATTATGTTTATGATAATTCAGTTGAGTTCAGTTTTGGGTTTGCGATATCTTAGCGCCACGTTGCGCGAAAATTGTTTTCCCAAGGCCTGCTGCCATCCGGTTGGCAATTTCTGTTGCTGTTGCACTCTGCAACAATCTTGGCTAATAAGATCTTGATCAAAAGCGGCCCCGCGAAGCAGTTAATGAACATGGAGCACTTCCGGCTGCAGTGCAGCTGGCAATTAGGAGGAGTTGTTCTTTCAGCGACAAAACTGTATTAAAAATAATAATTGCAATGGAAATGAAAACAAATGTTAAAGTGGAAGTAAAAGGGAAAAATGGCTGAAAAGTTGTTGCGATTTGAGACAATGAAATTGTCGTTAGGGCTTGTCAATTATGAGCGCAACTTATTCAACCTAAATAAAGCATAATGGCGGCACATAGTCGGGTGGGGGGGGTAAAAAAATTAGGGGGGATGCTGGCACGAGTTGTTCCCGCTGGTGGTGGCTGATAAAACGCCAAGACAATTGGCACAGACAGTTAAATTATTGAACGCACAACAAAAGCAATGAGAAAAGCCAAATGAGAGGGAGGAGGGGAAGTTGAACGGATGCAGCCCTAATTACAATTTAATTACTGAAAACTTTTCCCACTTGACAAAAGGCAGCCGCAATGGCAGCCAAAGACGAGACCAGCCAAGCGTGAGCCACAAAACGCACATAGACAACAACAGCAAGAACAACATTAACATTAACAGCAACAACATCAACATCAACAAACAACAACATTAACAGCAACAAAGAAAAGATCTTGCGATGGCACTTTGAGTTGACAGTTGATTTGACAGATAGCAGTGTAAACATTTTACAACATGCGGGTAGCTAGGGGAGTGTAGAAAGGGAAGGGTGAGGTGTGCCCAGTCAGAGCAAATTAGTTCAACTAGACGTATACTTAATGCCAAGTCAAGACAGTGCCAAAATGCATATTAAGTAAAAAACGTATATATTTCTATATTTACGAAACAAAAGTATGCAAAACTGGTTAGTATACTTTTATATAAAATAAACGACTGCGAGACACCCTGTATAATTTTAATAAATGTGAGATTCTTAAAATTTCTTAAAAATTATATGTGGAAACTATTCAAGAACTGACACATTAAAAAAGTATGTCTCTAGCTCTCTATATTAAAATATATGCCTATATTTAATCTAAAAATCAAAAAAAGTAAATCGATATTAGAATACGTAAATAAATTTGATCTAATGATTAAATTGAGCACATATATCGGTAAATGTTATGCATGTAATACAATAAAATGTAATTTTAAATGTTATGTGTCACACTCAAAAAATTAAAGAACTTATCGTTCTAAGTAAGTTAAGGTACTTTATGTATATCATAGACAGATAAACGAACAGGGTATAATAATGAATATAAGTATGTGGAGTTGCCTACCTTGCTAAGTACCATGTAAACTGGATTTTAACCAACATCGTTAGATTCTAGTTTTCAGTCACGTCAGCAAATGGCGTGTCCATACCATCCATCTATCTATCTATCTATCCATCACAGTATTCGCCATGTTCATATCCAGTGCATATCGACAGTTGGCTGAGTTGGCAGGAAAATTGCTTTCTGCTTTTCAATTCCACACGTAACCAATGCGGGTCGCTGGCTGGCAGTGTATATACTAGACATACATATAAACTATTCTATTTGTCTATTTGTCTACACAACGTGACACTATCGAACGCCCACAAGTGCCACGCCCATTGTGATGTTAAGCACACAGAACATGAAGCTATGTCCACATGGGCATTAGCCAAAAGATATTTATCTAACATATTAGAGGCAATTTGATTTATAATTCCAGTTGCAGTATTTGCCCAGAGCCTTTCACATGGCTAGATCTGATATATATGATAATATATTATAGCATGGATTGTTATATAATTATTATGGAAATGGTATGTAGTTTGCTTAAGCTAATAAGCAGTTAGCCATACAGACTAGATTGATAATACCAGCATACAAGTGTTAAAAATATAGAAATTTTATATGAGAGAATGTTAACTGTTTTTTTTTATACACGGAAACTCACTTTTAGAGATTGTACATGTTATTATAAATTACAGCATGATATCTTTAAAAACGCCCGATTTTGATCAAATGTTTCTATTAATTTCTCCAATAGCAACAGTATATTTGTGTTTCAAGTTGATTGACTCTTCGATACTTTGGGATAATTATAAACAAATCGGAGAAGCACTTGAGAATAAGTCGTAAGCAGCTCAACCTTCATTTACAAATGCAATTTCATGCGATTTAAATGTTTAGCGGAAAAAGGTGAGCACGTCACGAGGCAGTTTTAACCCATTGAATAATCATAAAAGTGGCTGGCAAAAATCAACAGCAATTTCCAAACATAAATCAAGCAAACAAAAAGAAAATCCAATAACGAAAAACAGAAACAACAAAAAAAAACAATTCATTTCAAATGATTAATAGCAGCACAACGTTTCAACAAAAATCTGTTAATGACAATAAAACGGGGAAAATATATTTAAATAAAAAGCAACAAAAACTTGCCTCGGTAAGGGTAAAATAAAATTACAAAGTAAAAACCGCGAATCGTTTGCGATTGCCTCAATAAAATTAATAAAATGACTGCAGGCGTAAAAATTTATATGTAGAAAGAAAAAGAAAAAAACATTCTAATAAATACTCCAACAGAAGATAGGAGTGAAAAATTGCAAAAAACGTTAGGAAAAAATGAATGCCCGGGGGCATGAATAGCAAACAAGTTGACAAGCTGGCGCTCGCATAAATTCGCTAATTAACGGTTGCGCCTAGCATAAATAACGAAAATATAAATATTATATTAACAACAATTTTTAAGTAAAATTGGCAACAGAAATATGAGCTTGCGTGCTGGTTGGCCATAAGTATTTGCATTTCTAGTTGGCCATTAAAAATTCGCAAAATACCAATGCGACTTGCGTGGCAACAGTTCTTCATATTTTGTTGTTTTTGTTGTTTTTCATTCTTTTGGTTTTGTGGCAGCTATAACAATCCAACGATTTTGCTTTCACTCCGCGCCACTCCCCCCGCTGCGGGGAGTGCTTGCCACACACACACATATGGGTGGTCCAACAGACCCTTCGAGCAAATTGCAGCAGCTACAACAACAACAAGTCCAACACACACACACACACACACACACACACATACAGTCAGGCTGCATGAAAGGTGTGCAAAAGCAACGCACTGAAGGTGTTACCTGCACGCTTTTGATGAGCACTAATTGAGCTCAAGTTGCATTTTTCTTAGCTGGGCCCATTACCCCGCGCCACGTCAAGATCAAAGCCGGCAAGCCGGCCATATAAAAGAGTATAGAGACAAGCGAAAATCAGGCATCGACAGTTGGCGAAGAGAGCGCAGACAGAAAGAGAAAGCAAGTAAGAGAGAGGACATACAGACAATTTTGGTAATAACTTTATCATACGAACCATATGGGAGGCCCAGGATCAGGGAAAATACGTGGCACAACTGTTGCCAAAAAGCAAACCAAGTACAAAAATTTTAGTCAGGTCCAACTGACGGTGCCATACTCTGTTTACGGCATAGTTATGATTTTTAAAAAAAATATAGGAGATCTATTCTCTTGTTTTCAAACAAACAATATTTAATATATATTAATATTTTAAAATTATACATCAGTTCGAGCGGTCTATGAAGTAATTTTTGTTTTTAGTTTTTAAAACCAATAAGCTCATTCCCACCTTGGGAACAGAGTATAAAAAGGAAGCCCAAACAAATGACTCGCCAGAGTCTCCGACTCGGAGTCGGAGTCGGAGTCAGATCCGTTGGCAGACATATGGGCGGCCCCATGGCAAGTCAGGACCTTGTCAAAGTTCTTAAAAACGCATTCGCATTCGCGTTTATGCCAAACATTAATCAACAGCAGCAGCGACGGCAGCGGACTCGACGACCGCCAGAGCTGTGAATTTTCGGCATGTGGTGTCGAAGAACATCAAAAGCCCGCGCCACGCACATAAAAAGCCATTTAAAAACGCATTTTCTGCCTGCTCCCTCCCCTCGCCGTTCCACGCAGCAACAGCTACAACAACAGCAACAGCAACAGCAACAGCAAGTGACCCCGCGGGGCCATTGGCCAATGCAATTGCAACTGGCCAGCAGGGAGTGCAAATCGCGAGTGGAGATTGATGCGTTCAGAGACAGCCCAACAGGAGGGGGGAGGCAGAGGCAGGCAGAGATACATATGTGCTGGAAAACGCCGCACTGGAAAACTTTGGCTCGTTATCGCCGTGTATTGTGGGCGCATTTGTATATGGGTCACTTGGCGCCGTTTCATAGAAAACGAGAAACCAGTTCTGGCGACTAGGTGCAAGCCTACAAGATACAGCTGTAGATAAAGATACAAATACAACTGCAGATACAGATTCAAGAGGCAAGCAAAGATACAAATGCAGAAACAAATCAGCTTCAAGAAATTACAACAAGAAAGAAGCGTTAATTTGAAAATGGCAAAGTTTAAATACCCTTACGGACATATTTGGGATACATCAGATATTGAGCCAATTGAAGAGAGATGGGAAATGTATCTCTACATGCATAAAAAGTTTCATCTCAGAATCGTGAGACCGTAGCAAAGTATGTTTAAAACTCATGCAAATGCAGTGCGACAAATCATATTTACATGGCCCGCTCCAGTGTCCGGCGATGTCTACTTTGAGTCTTTGATGATAAATGCTAAAAAGCCAGCATAAATTAAAGCATTGAAATCATTAGCAACGATGCCGAACAAACGAGCAAACGGGCTGCCCCAAGATGTAGGCGAGCGGATGGGGAAATTATTCACAGCTACGACTGCGATACGGGTTTCGGGTTGCGGGAAATGCAGCCGAAGGAAGTGCCCGCAAAAGTGTCCCAGCAGCAGACAAGGTGTTTCTGGTTTTCAGGCCCATTCGATGCGCTGGCAGGTGCTTTAGCTGATGGACTCTTCGCTTCGTGTCGACAGCTCTTCTGATCCGATCACAGGGATCGTTTGATGCAAGATGAATGCGCATTGTAATGCAAAATTTACAGCTAAGCAGCGGCAATTAGTTCGGCCCTAGCAAAGACATGTGCTCCATTTAATTCGGTACTTCAAGTAATACCCGAACGAATCGAGAACATCAATAAAGACTGATGTAGATTAAAGAAGATTAGCTGGATCAAGGTGTCGATCAATTTTGATTGTTAAGATATAACATAGTAGAAGAAGAATGATAAAAGATAGTAGAAGAATGTTTCTATTCCCAACAATTCTCTTTTAAGTCTTATATGCAGCTAACATGAACATAGAAATTGCTTGTGCTGCAGCTGGGCTTTTCATAAGGATGGTCTTTTTGTTCATGGTTCGGTGTCTAAATTAATCCTACATTTCAGTTTAAAAATAAAACTTTTGGTCCAAATTCATGTAAAAAATGTTCGAATATACACCCTAGTGTTCCCATATAAGGATAGGTCTCAACTTTAGCCAGTCGTAACTTTGTCAAAACTCAACCGATTTTGACGAGAATGGTCTTTTTGTTCATGGTTCGATACCAAGATAAATTCTACATTTCAGTTTAAAAATAAAAATTTTTGTCCAAATTCATGTAAAAAATTTTCGAATATATACCCTAGTGTTCCCATATAAGGATAGGTCTCAAGTTTACCCAGTCGTAACTTTGTCAAAACTATATACACTATAAGGGGTCGGTGAGGCCTCCTTCTGCCTGCATAAAAATAGAGTTCGTAAACACTCGCTATTAAAGTCATTTTCCTTGCTTTTCCTGACTACCAACCCTTTGACATAGCATTCAATTCGAAACTTTTCTAATACCCTACATCTCTTGCTTTCGGTCCGGATCTACCCTTACCCTAGCCATAATAAAAGCATAACAAATTTCTAACAATTTCGGGCAATCAAAACCTAAATTGAAAAGAGATTCAGTGATTTGGAAAAGTGCACAAGTTGTTTACGCCCAACACGCAACAACAACAACAAACAACCACCGCAAGGGAACAAGCAAACAACAGCAGCAGCAACAACAACAGCAACAACAACAACAACAACAGGTCCAGCATCAGCGACAAACTTCACGCTAAAATCATGAGAAGCTGTGAAAAATGTTTCTTCCCCGAAATGCGCAGCACATAAAACTCAACAACACAAAAGTGGGCGGTGGCGGCAAGCTGTGGAAATGTATGTGTATCGTTGCTGCTGCTGCTGCTGCTGCTGTTGTTGCTGCCAATGTCAACAAAACATTTAACACCTTCATCCGCCTACAGCAGCAACAACAGCCCCTGGGGCCTTGACAGGGCATCGCTGTGTATTTGTAAAATCGTTTATTAAAGTGTGAAGAAAATGAATTTGACTATTTGATGCACTGTCGCAGTGCAGTTGTTGTTGTTGTTTTTGCTGATGCTAAATGACTTGCAGTCGTTGACAAGAATAATTAATCCCCGTCGGGTTGATGAGTTATTTGTGGGTGTCGCTGACTACGGCGCGTATACGTAATAATAAAATCCATTGGAAGAAATTGATTTTTTTCGTTTCTGTACATTTTTATTACCCCTTTTATGCCTTATACCCACTGAAAATATGCATATTGAGGAGGTGAGAGTTTATGGATGCAGGTTATGTCAGCATCAATAGTTGAATCGATGTAGACCTGTCTAAATTGATTGAATTGCATTGAATAATATAAGAACATTTTTTCAATTACTTTCCTTATAGACAATTATTGAGCTACATAATACTTTAGAAATATCGATATTTATCGATCCCCATAAATTCTAAATTTGTTGGATAATTTTGCTTATAATTTTATTATAATCACTTTACTTATAGACTATTATTGATCGATAATTATCGATTCCTATTAATTTCATTTTTCGATCATTTTGCTTATATTATTTGTTTAATTATAATAAAATTTTTTCTCTAGACTGTTTATGTATTACAGGGTATTTTAGAGTCTAGCATTCACGGTTGAGGCACTCTGACTTGTTTTTTAGTTGACTCTCATGCGCAATTGTTGTGACATGTCTTGTTATGCCAACGAAAGGCGGCACATGCATATACTTATGCGATATGTATACGCCATACGATGATGTCCCCACCCCCCACCCACCAATTACTTCATCCCCTAGTCCATATGCTTGCAAGCTTATGTGCAGGCGGCGTCGGGCTGTTTCATGTTCGCGACGCCTTCCGCAGCCAGATCCAAGTCCGACCCTGCCCGACCTGGCCCGGCCAGTCCGCTTTAAGCCATCTCAGACAGCACGACTCGCGTGCGTCTGTGTGTGTGTGTGTGTGTGTGAGTGTGCACTTTTGACAAGTAATTTAATAAAGCCAGCGACATGACGCGCTTGTTGTTATTGTTGTTGATGTTGTTATTGTTATTATTACTATTGTTGTTGTGGCTTAAACATGCATCAGCATAAGCCAAAGGAGCATTAGCCAGAGACGAGGCGGGAAGCAGGGCCCAAGTCAGAGTCGAAATGGAAGCCAAAGCCGCCGGCTCGAGTGCCAATGTCAGTCAGTTAGTCATATATACACTTCTTTACGGGCAGTCAAAGGCCCAGTCTTCTCTTTCGTTGCCGTTGCTTGATTCCAATACCTTTTTTGTTGCTGTTTGATTGCAGCTTGTAATCACAATTAAAGTGTTAAACATAAATGCCAGGGGCCAACTAGCCAAAAAATAAAAGCAAAAACAAAAAAATACTGCACAAGGGTTGCCCAAGTGGCACTTAAGTCGAAATCGTTCTTCGGGTTTGAGCTTCGAGTTTATCATTTAACGGGCACGTCTCCTAGTTGACATGACATGCTAAATAAATTACAAAAAAAAATTAAGAAAAAAATGTTCGAAAGTTAAAACAAACTATTATATTCAAAATCATGGTAAATCGAATCAAAAACCAGTTTGATTCATGAAATTTCCCATCTATTTTATTTTATGTATATAATTGTTTTTCTTCATCGGCTCATGGACTGATTGATGATCAACGAAGTGGCCCCAGCATAAGAACTACAAAGTTACAATTTTCCATATATTTCTGTCAAGTATTTATAACATGGAAGAAGTAATATGGATTTTCGAAAATTGTTTCAACTAATTTAAGTTCAAGTTATTTCTTAACAATACTGCGATATATCATAAGCCCTGCGATCTATGTTTTTTTTTTTTTTAATTTTTTGGCTGATTTGGGGAATGCATCCGAAATTCGAAATATATTTTGGGTTTGTTTTACACGAATATAAACTTGATGCCTCTGAAGGACGGGCGGTTATTGCTAAATTAATTCAGGTCGTAGTCCTGATACTTTATCGGGTTACTCACATTTGTAAAAAACCTATATCCTTTTTTTTAGTATTGTGTTTAGTTCAGGGTATTAAAAATAACAAATGTTTTACAAATTTTAAAACATCCAACAAAGAAACGGAAAATAAATTGCTTTTGAATAAAATAAAAAATGCCTTTGTAACTTAAGTAAACTGTGTTGTTGCCACAGCTAATAGACTGATTTGCTTAGTAAATCGTATAGTTGGGATCTCATAACGTTTAAGACACGAGTTTAACAAGCATTTAAATGCCTGTAAACGAGGACTATAAAAAGCAGATAAAATCTAAACAGCAGCCTCATTAGGGTGCCTTGTGGTGCACCAAAAACCAGAACCAGGGCTGCTATCGCAGGTGCCCATCAAAGTCAGCGGCTTAATTGAATTTAATGTGCCAATATTCCAAGTGATTTGGAGAGACTCCGACTCAGGTTCAGATACATATATCAAAACATGTGTATCGATATGGATCGGCACTTTTCACTAAACGCTTTGGTGTTAATTTATGGCGTATCTTTATGGCTGGGCAGCAATTGCTTCCGCCTTGGCGGCCATATTGGAGCCGCAGTCGAAGCCGCGGCCGGAGCAGACAGCAGACAGCAGACAGCAGCTGGTGCGCTTCACAAAATCCACTTGAATATCTCGCTAATTACGGCAATTAAAATGCACTAAATACGAGTAACGAATCGGAGAAAATTCAATGGGATCGCTGCTGTCGCCTTCAAGTGGCTGCTGCCGGTAGCGCCAGTTGAGGCTCAAGTGCCGCAACAGCAACAGCAACAACTGCAACTGCAACTGCAACAACAGTCAATTGCCGCAATGAGCATTATTAATAGAGATGCTAAGCTAAATCGTACAGGCTCTAATTAGAGTCAAATGGTAAATAGTCAAGTGTTGGTACTTCAAGTGCATCCTTTCGTGCAGGATCTCAGTCAGATGTCGCCGCTGATCACCGCTAACTGATAACTGATTACTGATTGCTGATTAGCCAAGTGCATAACTCTAAAGTGAGCCCACTCTGCCATTAGACCATGTTCGGTCTTGGACAATTGCAGCACATTGTTGGCAACAAAAATAGCAACAACTGCAAGTCATAAACAATTTCAATTGCCGTTGCACATTCGCAACACTCAATTAACGCTTTTCAACAAAAGAGCAAACAATGTATGTACAGCAACAACTACCAGGCAGCAGCAGCAGCTACAACAATAACAATAATAATAATAATGCATTCATCACTTTATGACAGCCACATACAAACTTGGCCTAGACAATAGTGTCAACCATAAAGCGACTGCAAAACTTGCTCGCGTATCTATTAAATTATGCTTAACTATGCGCTTTTGTTGCCCCACGGCACTTACAATGTACTCTTGTTGTTGTTGTTGCTGTTGTTGCAAGTATCTCTCGTCGGCATCGAGCCTAACAATGGCCAAGCTACTTAAGAGCCAGCCAGGCAGGCAACTGGTACCGAACTTGCATGTGAGATATACTTGTGTATATAGATACTTTATATATATTTATACGAGGCTACCAATGTGTTAACATAAATTTTTAACTCCTTTAACAACTACAGAGTAGATATATCAACAATTCTTGACAAATCAAAAAAATTATTTCATTTTCAAAGGCGTTTGAAAACACAAATCGGTCAATGTGTGTGTGTATCGAATTAGGTGTGTGTAAAATATCTTCCAGATAAAGTGAATTCCTTATAAATTTGCCGCTAAAGCTTATTCATAAGCTGGGAATCTCGGAATGTCTGAAGGTTGAAAATAACAGCAATAGGAAAGAGCTTAAAGAGAGGTTTTCTGTTTAGAAAAATAAATAGAATAATAAATAGATAAAAATACTTAAAAATAAATATAATAATATTTTCTGCTCAAGACAAAGCAGAATTGAATTTTTTTTTTTAAATAAAATTTTAAACAGATACTGCAAGTAATCGTTAATGTAGAGCCTGGCCTTAAGTCAGGTTTTGGTTGAAGATTCCATAACTTAGTTTCCAAGCACACTATAACGGCACTTGCAAGCCAACAATTTTGAGGAGCGTCTTAAAGAGTTGTTTCAACGCTCAATTGAACCGCATTTTTAAGGCCAATTGAACAACTCCAGTCGCAGCGCACAACATTAATAAACGCCAACGGAATTGTCATAAGGCATCATTTGTTGGCCAGTTTCGGCCACTCAACCTCAAGCAATAAGCGCTGCGGCAAACGCGGCGTATGCGTAATGGCCTGGGCACAAAAAAAAAAAAAAGAAAATAAAAGTGCATAAACTACGCAATTTATGCGTATTTGGCAGATCAGAGCCGTGGCCGGCAGCCAACGGGGCGTAGATTTAATTAAATAAATTCCACGAGCTCGACGCCGGCGACAACCGCAGCGACGCCAACGTCAACAGAGGCAGCGACTGCGGCAGCGGCAGCGACAGCACAAAAAAGTTGTCGTCGCATTTTGTTTTTTGCGATCACACATGTGTGTTTGTAGAGCTGTGTGTGCGTGTGTTAGGTGTGTGTTAGCAATTAAAAAAATCTGCACGTTGTTTATGCCTGCAACCACAAAAGCAACTGCCTCAAATTGTTGCATATTATTTTTGTAAATTTATGGTTTTTCCTGTTTTATTAATTTTGTTTGTGTTTTTTTTTTTTTTTTTTTATTTTGCCTGTCTTAACAAGCATTGCAATTACACACGCAAAAGGCGCGACACGCCCACTGGCATGTCTGTTTGATCCTACACACGCACACACACACACACACACACATGTGTTGGAGCGTGTATTTACTTGGCCAAATATATCAACGGCTTAACAATTGGCTCTGACATGTCGTCAGGTGGCCGCCGCTGTCCACGCCACGAGTCCATGCCACATGCGTACCCCTCCCGACCATCAACCCCCCCCCCTTCTCCTGATACACGCATTTTGATACTTTAATTTATGGTTTCGCCTGCAGTTTATTTGTCATGCCAAGCGTCCGTAACTGTAGCTAGTTCCTCGCGCATTCCACATGCAACTCTTTTTACGTTCCTGAAGTGAAACGGATTTATTGGGTTTGGTTTTATTGGTTTCTAATGCCTTCAGATTTTTGGATTAGATCTATATATCTGAATCAGTTTGAAAGTTAGATACATAAAACTCCGTTCCGAAAGATCACATAAAACATTTTTGGTATATTGATATATTGATAAAAATCCACACAACTTACCCCAGAAAAATTTATATGGATTCTATCGGACAATTTATTAATGAGTAAATATCTTTATTTTCCTTTAACAAATTATTTTTTCTATTGTATGTAGCTATAATATAAACATAAATAAATCTTTTTACTTACTAAACAGGTAGAGACTAGCGTGTATATAAATTAAAAAAGCTTTCATTTCATTTTGTTCAAACCCGATCACGTTCACTTTGTCTGTCTCCTGTCTGCTGTCTGCTGTCTGCTGTCTTTTTTACGCATCTATTCCAACAAGCGCAGCATCGATTAATTTTATGGCGCCCACTAAAAAGGAACGCAGGCTACATAAGTAATACAATCGATTGGATGGCTGCTCGCGATTACGGCTGCTTATCTGGCTGGCAATATCGATAAACATAAATAAAATAATATTGTCGAGCCGACTTGGCAACTTGAGGAGGGAAGGGGAGGGGGAGCCCAACGCCTTTTTTGCCAACTGGCTGGCAACATGCAGGCGCACATAAAAACTCGCAATAATGATAACGATAACGATAACGATGCGCAGCGGTTGTTTTACAAGAAAATTATGTGTTATTAGCACACGCACACACACACTCGCACACACTCGCACACTCGCACACTTGTTTTATAGGCAGACATTTGGTCGTCCTGCTGCGTGCGCGGGGGGGGGGGGGGGGGGGGGGGGGGGGGGATTACCTGACTGCAAAAATTAACTTGTTTTTTGAGTTGTGAGTTCTGCTCGTGCCGCAGCCAGCAGCAGCGACTGTTGCGCATTAACGGAAATTTATCATAAATTCCAATTCCCTTGCCTACTAATGGGCGTTGATTAGCTAATTTGCTGCGCTCGTTTCATTTTCCACTTCATGCCCAAGCCGGAAAGTCATTTCAAATACTTAATGCCCGCTGATGCTGCTGCTGCTGCTACTGCTGCTGTTGATCGAGCTGATCATCTTTGTGATCGTCATCATCATCATGGTTGTTCGATCAAAATCGTCTACATATTTGCCACGTTTGATTGCCCTCCTGCCTCACTTGCCTCCGCCGGCGGCATGTTTACTTTGATCTCACGCTTAACAACAACAACAACAACAACTATAACAACAACTAAAAACCAACTGATTTGCTTTGCTCAACGACCTCCGCATTCAGTAAACGCCTCTTGCCGTCTCCGGCACAAAATAATGAATGAAATCAACTCAAAATCAAATTCAAATTCCAATTCAAATTAAATGCCGTTTTAGCTCTGCGTTAACTGGACCTGGTTAGGCCAGCCCGCAGAACGGACTCTACGGATTAGCATAGCATATGCGTGTTCCACTGTAATTTTTGGCACGCATGCCCAGACACCCCAGCCAACTGTAATTGGAACGGTTCCCACTTTATATGGGCTCCCACTTTGGTCCCTCGTTCGCCTAACAATGAGAAGATTAATTTATGTTATTAAGTCGGCAGTGTCGGCTTTGATCTCGCCTCTGAGGTGTAAGCCACCTCAATAACTGACCAGACCAACAACGAGAGAGAATTGATGAGAATCGACCTGGAGACGAGTTCTAGACTAAAACGCTGCCTGGTTACCTGCAGCAGTCTCCTTTGAGCTTTGAGCCAGCGATCCTGAGCAGATATTGCGTGCCGCTCAGTCTCTGATTCATTAATTTGTAATTTATGACAGCTTGTCATAATATCAACGCTTCTCTGTTGCTGTTGCTGCTGTTGTTGTTGTGTTTATTGTAATACAAATTGAGCTAATGCTCATTAAGCAGCCAAGTTACCAAAGCTATCGAACAATGTCTCTGGGCCATGTTAGCGGTGGTTTGCTCAACAACGCATCACCATCATAATCGTCATCGTCATCGTCATCATCATCATTGTGTCTACGGATCGACTGCTGCTGCTGCCTGAGGTCATATTGTTGTTGGCTTTATGCTGTTGTCAACGCTTTTTGTTGTGCCACCAATAAAACGGCGGCCTCTTTCATCTGTCGGCGAGTTCAAAAACCCAGCGAACTTCTAACTCAATTAGTGTGTAGTTTTTAAACGGTTTTGATCACAAGCACATTTCTCTCTCTCTCTCTATATATATATATATACATATATTTATATAAAATGTATATATTGTATATAGGCTACTTATAAAGACATTAAGCCAACTAACATCGGTACAGCCCAGTTCGGCCTCCGTTTGGCCTACTTTGATGAAGAGATGCACAAGAAGGTCACTCAATCAGTGCAAAGGATCCCGAGATCCGGAATCCCGAGTCGGGAGTCGGGAGTCGGGTGTGGGAAGTTCGGGGTAACGAGCGTTCTTTAAAACTTGCCGCGCTTTGATCGCACTTTAATGATGATGACCATTGTTAGCTGATGTTAGCGATTGCACATCCAGATTTTCACTTAACAACGCCGCCAACTGCTGCCGCTCCAGCACAGTGGTGCATAGGATTTGTTTGTGGCCCAGAGCCAACAACAATTTTGCCGTCTCGCCAGCGGACTTAAAAGCCGTGCCAACATAAAAATGATGTAGCACGGGCAACGGCAGCCAATGAAGTTGAGACGCCCCACTTGCCCCCCTTCAAAACCAATGCCAAGTGCACACACACACACACACACACACATGCATACACACACACACAGACAGACAGGAGGAGGCTGGTCCTCTGGTCTCCTCTGCCTCTGCCTCTGTCTCTTGAGCTGCATCCAAATTGCAACGCTACATAATTTTTATTATTTCTGCCCTGACTACGCGATTCTCGCACTGTGGCACAAATGCCACTTTTTTAATGCAATTAAACAGTAAATAAAATTAAAAATATAGATAAAAAAATTACAATTGATTAAACTTTTAAATTTATTAGAAAAGCTAATATATAATTTTCCTTTATTCTAATTTATTATATTTATAGGATCGCATTTCGCAAGAGCGATGAAATCTTCTACCTTTTTGACTTAGTTTAAATCGTAATTATTTGCAGATAAACAATTTCCATTCTTAAGATTGAGACAAACAAATAAAGTAGAGTTTAAGTAACTTGTTGCAATATTTTAACTGTCATTTAATTGCTTTGATCCACTGTCTGTGGAACCCGTGCGACTGCAGCCAAGTGCGCCTCGGGATGTGAGCGTCATGCGGACCGTGGAGGTCCGTCCAAGTTAAGGTCGAAGTGGACGTCGTCGTCGTCGTCGTCGTGGTCGTCTACCGCCTGACTGACTTCATTGCTCTTTACGTAACGTTAACTTAAGTATACGTTCGCCGAGCGCCATCTCGTTTAATCTACCTTTTAAAGGGCGTGGCCATAGTATTTTATATATGCTGATCAAAGAGCGCCGACGCTTTGTGCCTGGGCCGACACGACGACGACGACGACGACGAAGTCCCAACTAAAAACGAAGACCAAAAACCGAAGACGAAGACTTCGCATGTTTTGTTTTTTTTTTTACTTCAAAGCTTTCCATCATTGGAGAGAGAGAAGGAGCAGTGTGTGGTCGGGGCTGGGCAATAGCTTTACGTATTCATTATTGAATTAAGGATGACCACGTTTTCGGCGCTTCGTTTGGCTGCGTTGGAGTTGCAATTGATTTGCCAGCCATTAAAATCAATCAAAATATCGGACACATCAACTACAGACTTGCTTGTAATTATAGTGTGTGTGTGTGTGTGTGTGTGTGTGTGTGCGTGTGTGTGAAAGCGGTTGTGATTCCTCTCTGCTTGATAAATTCCCGGCGCTCGCAATCGTGTTTTGTTTTTTTGGGGGGCCTTCAAAAGTAAAGGAATATGGCGCGCTAACGGTTTGTTGATACACCCGTTTATGCTTTTAGCGTAACCCCTGCCCCCCCTTTCCGGCCAAGGATATAGCTAGCGGCTGTATAAAAGAAAGTCATCGACTATATGAAGAAATTAAACCGACTCTCGTGTGGCTATTGATTACAACAGCACTTGATTACAGGCCCCGCGGCCCATTGACATGTTCTTTGTGGCACCGAAAATTGCCAGTACTCGGAAATTATTGGGCCAAGTTTTATGTTTACAAGATGTAACTCAGTAATCAAAATAGCTGCGGGCCAACATGAGCAAAAATCGACACTGTCCAGAACCAAGAACATGTCAAAGAAGAAAGCAATAGAAAGAAAGAGAGTGGGTAAACTGTGGAAGGCAAATTTTAAACCTTCATAAAATAAGAAAGTACCCCTTAGCTCAAACAGAATTCAGTCAAGTTAATTACAACACGGATCAAAGAATTGTAAGACTAATAGGGGTACTGCCCTTGTAGGGCACAACTTGATAGGAATTCTTCTCTGACTTTAGAAGGTATTTTATTGTCTTCAAATATAGCGTAAAATCAACCCATGTTATATGAGAGCAAAACAGACAAGAAATTGGCCAGCAAGCAAATTTGTTACAAAGACTCATTGCCCCATTTCAGTCTAGTTTAAGCCAGTTACCCAGCTCCCCCCCTTCTCCCTACCTCCCACCCACACGATGGAAATTATAGAGCACATTACGAGCGTGTAAACAAGCAGCCAACGATGACAGTTAGAGACCCCACCAGTTGCGGCCAGATACAGCTTGTAGCGGCCTAAATGAAAATACCTAAATTTATAACTTTCTCGTTATGGAGCGTTGCGTTCAAATTGGAGTTTGACTCTTTTGATTTTTGGGTTCGTTTCGAAGCGCAACTCTCTTTTGTCGGCGGCTAAATTTGTCTCATCTTCTTATATTAATTTGTGTGTTATTGTGTTTCGGCTTTTGGTAGCAGCAACAACCAACAACAACAACAATAGCTGAGGCTATAACAGCAACAGCAGCAGCAAACAAAGGTAGCCAAAAGGTATCGAGTTTTATAACCTGCTCGAACTCATCAATTTCGTTGCTAACAACACGCAGACACGCCAAAGTGAGAAAAGGTATGCGGTCCGAAGCCAGCTCGGCTGAATCATCATCATCTCTCACTCGCTTATGGCATCTGGGATTACTTGCGGTTAGGTTGCGTTACGTTTTTAATACCCTCGCTTCTCGTTTCAAATGGGTAAGCAAAACTAGTATTTAAAATCATATTGTCATGATCAATATAAAGAATATCTTAAAGGATCGCTTTAGTCTTCTAATTCGGCAAGCTGTTTATTGAGTTTATTTCGAATGATCGATAATTCTTTCCAATCGATTTCCAAATCTTATTTGCGGTTAGGTTACGTTATGTTTTTAATACCCGCAAAACGAGTATATAAAATCATATTGTCATGATCAATATAAAAAGTACTTTGAAAAAAACAATATTTAGAAGACTTCTGGAGTTTATTTTGAATTATCCAATCAATTTCAAAACCAAAAAATATTTCTTTCCCAATATTTAAACATTTTTTTTGATAATGCTTACAACTAAGTGTCATCTTTATACTCTACCAATTTCCATATGTTGAATATAGGGTATTGGCCATTCGATCATCCCCCACTTTCACACACTTACTCATAAGGAAACTTCTTGTGTTGTTTCGGAGATTTCAAAAAGCTATTTAGAATAAATTAACGTGGACCTACCGCTAAAATGATGCGGCGATGGGCTCAGACGGTTCCGTTCCCTTCCGTTCCGTTCCGATCCGATCCGTTTCATTTCGTTTCTCATCTTTGTCTTCGTTTTCGTCTCCGTCTTCGTCGCATTAATCTGATCCCTCATCAGCGTGGCCCAAACAGGATTAAAATTAGTTTTTGATTACGCTTTCGAGCTTCTGGACAACGCAATTTGTGGTTCGCTGGCGACTGCACCTCTGGGATCTCCGTTCTCGGTTCTCGAGTGTTGGGTCCCTAGCCCAGGGGCCTGAGCAGCAAGACGGGGTGGGGGGCTAGGGGCGTGTAATTAACGCTTTTAGCAAAACTCTTTGTCGCTGCGGCACTCTTTTGCATCCCGAAGGTCGGCGGTTTGTCATAATTTTTGGCTTATACGGCGGCAAACTTATAAAGCTATTGGCAGGTATTTAGCCGGGCTAACCGAAAAATGTGAAATTCCTTGTGTTCATAAATCCTCACAGTCGTCGTCTAATTGAGTCTTCCGCTGCCAATACACACACACACACGCACACGCACACCACATTCCACATGTCATGCTCCTGGTGGACCTACCTACGGAGTTAGGAGTTTGAGCTCTTCTTACGATCGCTCCTCGCCCGCTTTTGACGAGCGTGTGAAACAGCACCTTGTGCCCCACAAAAACCAAAAACACTTTTCCTAGCCGATACTCATCTTCATCTCCCTCACCTGAAGAGATTTCAATCCACCTCAGGCTTTCAGCTTTTGCTGTTTCTCTTTGTGCTCCGGATTAGATGCTGCACTTTATTGGGCCGGTTGATCGCAGCTGATGGCTGATTGATCTGCAGTTGGATTTAATTGAATCGTTTTTCTTGCTTTCTCAGCTCAGCTCTCGTTTTGTTTTGGCCTCTTAATTAACATAATTGCCGCTGTTCTGCATTTTTATTCCACTGTGACACTTAAGCGGCTCAATGGCCAACAGATTTTGATGGGCTTTTCACTTAGTCCGCCTGTACAGTGAACTCGGCTAACACGCCCCATCAGGCTCTCTACTTAATGAATGACCCTTGATTTATGTGCGCGCCGCAGCTACTTAATTTACCTAATTACCACCAACACCATTTGGCCGAGGTGCCTGGGCCCAGTTTGATCTGGCAGCGATAAGGCACGTCACAAAACATATAAACCCATCTATATATATATATGTATATGTATGGGGGTCTCATGTGCGAGGACTAGAACCAAGCCCGTATTCTGTGTACAAAGTATTCTTATACCTTTGCAAGAGGTATATTAATATTGTCATGAAATATGCAACACATGGAAAGTGCATATAAACTTGATCAATATTGATAGCAGGGTAGATGTTTTAAAGCTATCGTCATTAAACTTGACTTATCCAAAATTGTAAAATTGTTGCGATAATAAATTTTAGTTTTTTTAATCAAGCTCACCCATCGCATAACTATATAATATACTCACCATAACAACGGATTTTTAATCAAAGTTTGCAGTAACAAGCTTCTGACGAGCAACATATAACAAAATAAAAAAATATCTATTAAATCACATATTTTTCAATTTACATTTTTATTTATTTTATTTTTTTTTTTTTTTTGCATTAAATAAAACTAGCGCTACGTTTTTTTTTTTTGTAAGCAACTAAAGACTATCCTAAGGTTTGCTGTGAAAATATAAAAGTTGGCTAAGTATAGAAACTAGCATCGTAAACCAAAAAAAATTTTTTTGGTATTTGGTTTGCTGTTCGGACCATTTTCTAAACAATAACTGCAATTCGTAAGGTTGGATTTTATGTTGGTCTTATATATAATACACAATAAAAAAAAGTTAATTCCTCACACGGTTCTTGTGCATCGCACATTTTCATTTAACTTGCAGGGTATTCTCACTTCAGCACGGCAACTTTAAATGTTCTTTCGTGTTTTGTTTTGTGTCTCAATTAGCCACGCCAGCCAACTGGCACAACTTATGCTTATTTTGGGCAAACAACAGCTCGTCTCTCTCTTTTTCACTATCTCTCTCTCTCTCTCTCTCTTTGTCACTCGCCTGCCACTCTGATTAGTTATGCTGATGACATTGTTTGTTCTGCGCAATTCCCCTTCCAACTAGCCATTGTGGGTGCAGGCCATAATTCATTTGGCCAATTCGAATGTGTGTGTTGTCTGCCGCACTCACAACTTGTTAGTGCAACTTCGTCTGCGGCTAGGAGCACGACTTGGCCAGCCCCCTTTTGGTGCAGACTTCATAATTAATAATGCGCAACAAATGGCCAATAGACACACACACACGCACACACACACACACACGGACGCGAACACACCTCAAACTGTACTTTTGGTCAACGCGAAACAGCGACAACTGTAATGAGGGGCGTGGCCACTTTGCCCACAACATGACCAAACTTTGTTATGGACGGACTTCTTTGGCCAAAGTTTAATTGGCAACAAGCGGGAATTTTGATTTGTAGGCAAAGTTAAATTTGAGAATTGATTGATCAATTGACGAGCGTAATATATGGTTATATAAGCTATATAATTTAGTGATGCCTATATAATAAGATATATTTATATTTATATAGAAATAACATAAAACTCATATAATAAATGTTTTTCAAAAAATATATAAATATATATATAAGTTCAAAATGTCATATGGACAGACGGACACTGCACTCACCCAACACTATTTTCACTTCTTCGAGGAGTAAGTTAAAAATTTCATGTTTAATCACAAAAATATGTTATTCTCTTTAAAAAGTTTTTCTGTTAAAAATTGTATTTTTGATTGTGATGATTATTCGTCTCCTTCTCTTGTCACAAAAATATGTTTTTCTGCTCAAGGCTAACTTATTTTCCCAGCATTTTGTTTGGCTGTCCAAACATCATCACGTGACTTTCCATTGAGTATTTAATGCGCATTAGTATCTAAATGATAATGCGCGTGCTTCCAGTGCCTGCAGCTCGACTAGAAAAGGGCGTGTAGCAGGGTTCGAAATAAATGAACTTTACAATAAACACATCACAAGGGTGTCAAAATGGCTCTGGGTCGAAGCGACCGCAAAACAACCCTCTTGATGGTCAAGTCGTGACCCGTGCTCGTCCTTGTGGCTGCCAAGGATCAAGTCGAATTAATTTTTTTTTATTCTTTTTTTGGGCGTCTTATTTGGTAATTGTCCAACGTGTTTAACAACAATTCAAGTTGCTGTTGTTGTAGTTTTCGACAGGGGGTTAAAATGCCGCCAGCTGCCATTGTCAGGAGACTTCCTGGCCAGAAGTGCAGCCATTTCCGTTGCTATTTTGGCCAAGTATCTCAATGAGCGATCATTCAAGCCACGTCTGCACAAATTTATGCATTCATAAAACAAAAATTCAAATTCCATTGCAAGGCGCGAGATTTTTGAATAATGTGCGTTAAATAAAATAAACAAACGCTTAATGTGATTTCCGCCGCGAAGTTCGAACACCTTCGTTTCATGGGGAAGAAAAGATAAAACATCAATCAGCGGTCGTATTACCTTTAAACATGCTAACAAAACAAATGCCGGCAATCAAAACCAAATCAAATCAAAACCCAATCGAAACGCTTAAGAAAACACAACAACAACAAGAACAACAAAGGAAACCAACAAAAAATATTGAGAGAATCGAGGTAATAAAAACTCGACGATCGGGCAACATCAAGCGTATATGCTATATATAAAACAAAGAGGCTACAGATTCCACACTATTTGTTTATGATGGGGGGAACCTATTATGAATTCCATTGGATTGTTGAGAGTTGTGTGTTGTGTTTTGAAATTGTTTTAACTAGTGCGCTGATTGAATTGAATGAAAGAGGCTTAAAGACCGTCGAAAGTCAATAAACCCGCTACAAATGGCCAGCAAGATAAAAGTTAATGGCGGCACTTAAAGTTTCATATATAGAAACCTTTACTCGTCTACCTCTCTATTGATAGTTTATATATGATTTCAAAACATTTTGTTTTCCAGATCCCGCCACGTTGAACATCTTCGCGACCAGGTCAAACCCAAAGAAGAAGCGCAAATCGCGCACTGCGTTCACGAATCAGCAGATCTTTGAGCTGGAGAAACGATTTCTCTATCAGAAATACCTCTCGCCAGCGGATCGCGATGAAATCGCCGCCGGGCTGGGCCTGTCCAATGCGCAGGTGAGTATTAAAATAACTCCAATTGCCGATATATATACACTTTTAAAGTTTTACTTCATTTAAAGAAAGCACCAATTATATTTTTATACGAAAGATACAGATACAAAACTGTTTTAGGATTAGACTAACATAATATCGCCAGGTTTTTCAGATTAACCAACTACTATTATTATAATATAATTGGAAAAAAGTGGAAAAACAAAATCTCACTTGGGAGTTTATTTTCCCTTCTTAGGCCATTTAATTCATAAAATAAATTATAAAAAAAAAAACAAATAATAAAATGGTTGTAATTTACTTGACATATTTTACTCTTCATTTTAAGAAATCAATTAATTCATTATTATCTATTTCCAAATGCTGATAATTCAGTATAATGAAAAGCTTTTATTTATAATTCGTAAGGAGTAAGCAGTGAGAATTAAAAGTATTAATCGAATATGTCGTGTAAAAAAGAAAGATAATTTGTAAGTTTTTAAGTTAAATTTAAATTAACGCATCTTTTTCGACTGCAGGTCATCACGTGGTTCCAGAATCGACGCGCCAAACTGAAGCGCGACATGGAGGAGCTGAAGAAGGACGTGCAGAGTGTGAAACAATTGTCAGCGAACAAAAGCTTTTTAGAGAATGTTAATGACTTGAGTATTTTAAAGACCCGACCAGTCAGCAGATCCCATGCGATGCCGGCCACCGCAGCACCACCCGAGTAGCAGCCACCACCACCAACAGCAGCAGCAGCAGCAGCAGCACCACCCACCGAACAGCTCCGCCCGCGACAAGGAGGAGCTGCGCATGCTAAAAATGATGACCCTGATGCGCTACTCGGACGGCAAGCTGCTCTATCCCCCCGCGGACAAGGTCAACTAGAGGCAAAAGCTAAGCCTCAATTCCAGTTCAATCTAAGAACCTGCTAAACGTGGGCTAATAGACTGCGGGGGGTGGCCCAAACACACATACTCCACAAGAGCACAGATTAGCCCAATTTGTAAATTGCTGAACATAAACAGAAACACACACACACACATACAAGCGACTTCTAATTTGCCAAAAAGAAAAAATTAATATTATAATTTCCTTTTTAATGATTTTCCTAATTGTAGAGCATTCAATTTCGTGCAAGTTGCTTGTGATTCGTGTCTATTTCTGCCACACATCAAAAATCACACACATACATAATGATAAGAGTAGTACCCTATATATATGTGTATGTACTTATTTAAGCCTATTTACTGTGTTAACTGATTTCGTAGACTTGGCCACAGTTTATATTTTAAGTGTATGCAATTTAAAATTAAATAAAGTTGACGTATTTTTATTTTAAAAGCGTTGTTTTTTGATAACTCATCGCAATTCGAAAGGTAGATTCAATTAGTAAATTCTTGTTACATATATCATATATCTCTTCAAAGAATTAGAAAGAATCTGTATGGCAAACGACTGTCCTATAAAAATTAAACTATGCGACTGCCATACACTTTGCACTGCTTACTTTACAAAATATATAGAAAGCAGTGCTCTAATGGTTGGTGTCAAGACTAAATACTGGCTATAAAATACTGGCATGTTCACTACTGGTTCATTACACAGTGCCTTTAAACTGCTTGCCCCAAGCAGTGCCCCCAATAACTGCTTGTAGACTTTTCTCTCCATTTCAATTAGCAAAGTTACACACCAAGTTAAGAGCATATTTAAACTTTATTTAGTACAGTCGCGCACCCAAATCGAAAAGCACTTTCTAGGCTCAAACCAAAAAAATCTTTTAAACAGACGTTAAGTTCAAATGTAAAAATTTGTTTTTGATATTTATGTGTTTAGACCAAAAACGAGAAATACGCATATAATGTTAATAGCTTTATTCTTGAGATTAAAAAGACATATTTTCTACAACCATCAATTTATAGGTTTATTAATATTTTATGTAGCTATTGATAAATGTAGATTGTTTTTTCTAAAATATTCCAATTTTTTAACCACATTTAAAAGTTTTCCCATGCTTTTGGTTGAGCGCTGCGCACAGCCCTGCTGGGCCATAAAAATAGAAATCAATCAGAAACGCGTCAAATCCAATGCGATTCGCGCACAATATCGTAAAACTGCAAAACTGAGTGCAAATTATGAAGACGTAAATATGAAAATTGGCAAATTTGCGAAATGAGAAATGATTTAGCAGACGATTTGTTTTCATTGCTAGTTCTGTGTTGATGCAATGCGCAAATCAAAATGCAAATGATGTCGATTTTATTGACAAGTGAAAATAAATAGATCCACCTAGAAACAACAAATCATGAAAACAGAATTATGCTGCCGCAACAAACCAGAAAAAATAACATAACTTATGATCTCAGGGCAAAGTTCCCACTAATGTTATCAAAGGTCAACAAACTGCAGCGAAAAAGTTGAATAAAACCAAAATGAAAACAATCTAAGATCAGCGTTAATGGGCTCAAAGTCGCACTTGACTTGAGTGGGTGTACTTTTCCCAGGCCCAAGCCCCAGAAATCAGGGAGCAGATACGCGCTGCATAATGACACAATTAGGACAAATTATGTGGCTGGCACTCTGGAACTATCGAGACAGCAGACACTTACAAGTGGCCGCTTTCGCCAGAAATCAATTCAATTAGAGCAGAGCTCTCACAGGGATTACCCCTAACCCATTTTCTATACATGGATGTGCTGCCTCCATTCACATCCTGCTGCACAAGCACAATGCTTTGATTAATTCCACACGAGCGACTTTGAAGAGTTGCTGGTGATTAGCACGCGGCCACTGACATCGGCATTTGCATAACCACCGCTAGCACCACCGATCATCATATGCTCAGCAGCGAGCAGCGAGCAGCAGCAGCGGCGACCACCCACATGGCCTGGTTCCCGTCTGGCAGCTCGCTCGTCCGCCCGCCTCCGCTTTTATTGCTCACAAAGTAGCATAAACAATTCGCGCTTCTCGCTTCTAATGGGGAGATGACGAAGTCAACGCCACCGCAACACCTGATGGGGACTGAGAGAACGCTGTGGCACCAACAAGCGTGGCAACTGACAGTGGGACTCTGCCCGGAGCTAACTGGCCTGCATGGAGTGCATTAAATGTGCCCCCGTGTCGTGATGTTGCGGTTGCCTCCCCCTCTCCCCTTGTTTGTTGTCGCTTATTTGAAGTTCGCCTCTCGATTGGAGCTCTGTCGCTTCGTTCACAATGGGTTCAATTGGTCCAACATTTTAATGGGAAATGAACAAAATAAATATTAGATAATTTAAATTTTAAATATTGGCTAAATTTCTAAATTTAACATTTATTTTTCGAACATCTGTTTCTATAGCCAATAAAGAAAACTTATTAACATTGTACAAATTTTTGACTTTAATTGTAATTACCTATATTCGGGTAAAATATTATTTGAATATTTATTTTTGACATGAATTTGGACCAAAAATTTTATTTTTAAACTGAAATGTAGAATTCATCTAGATGCCGACCTATGGTCAAAAAGACCACAATTATGAAAATCGGTTGAGTTTTGGCAAAGTTACGAATTTGGAAAGTTGAGAAATATCCGTATAAGGGGGCACTAGGGTATATAGTCGAAAATTTTTGACATGAATTTGGACCAAAAATTTTATTTTTAAACTGAAATGTAGAATTCATCTAGATGCCGAACCATGAAAAAAAAGCCCATCCTTATGAAAATCGGTTGAGTTTTGGCAAATTTACGACTAAGCTAAGGCCAAGCTTCAAATGCAAAATTTTGTCTACCGTTTTTCTTGGTTTATTTTTTCCATAGTAAATCTGAATTTGATTACAACCCTATTAATCGAAGGAGTTGTCCAGCCGTTAGGAGTTGATATTTTATATCATAGTCGATAAGAGTTTCACAACTGAAGCTGGGGTCCCAGGTTCGATTCCCGGCGTGGCAAATTTTATTTTTCGCTGGTGATTGCCAATTAAATTTTTTTTTAATACTCATAACTGCCCAGAATTTGTGTGTATGTGTTAAATTCTGGGTTCAGTGTATCTTCTAGTCGGGAGGTGCCGACTAGAGCAATCTTACTTGTTTAACCTGCTCTGCTCTTGGCTAAGACATCCATGCATAAGCATGAGAGATAGTTTAATACGAGCTTGAAATATTCGTAAAGAACTGAACACGTAAATTATAATTCGAACATTTAAATTAATTATTCACTTTGAATGTTAAATCGTGGCTCGAGTTCGAATTCCAGTTGGCGTCAGCATCAGCTTCGACGCGCCGCGGCTGGCAGGGATGGCCACTCAGGGGCGACAGGAGGCGATTGTCGGCTAATGTGTTGCAATTGTGGGCAACCGCCGTGTCCTGTGGCGCAAATCAAAATAAACAACTTGGGCATGTGGGCAGGGACCACCACGGCACTGTCCAGTCTAGACGTGGCTTGGCGGCAGTGCGGCAACAAGGACAGCTTATCAACAATTATAGCCACCTTCAAAGGCACTTGACGAGCTGGTCAAAATATTGAAGCAATTGATGTCTGGCACAGGCCACTTGAAGCACGGGCCCAGGCCGGGGTCCGAGGTTCACACATATTTCACTCCCCGATCATGTCCTGCCGACACACTCAAGTGTGGCGAGACCCCGATCCCGATCCCGATCCCAATCCCGAGTCCCGTCTGGGCGACAAGTAGCCGGCGGCAGGCGTGACTTGTAAACAAAGCCACACGCGCGATTAGATGATCAGTTCACAGGGCATCACGTCGACGGTTTCCAGTTGCCTGCCACCGGCGCCAACAGAAGGTCAGCAGAGACGCCGGCAGAGACGCTGGCAGCAGCGGGGTGAGTCGAGTCTCTCTGTTCTCGTTACGTTTAAGCTCTTAAGTGCTGGCGATTCACTTTGGCCAATGTGCGCTTTTCAATTCATTTTATTTCGGATTTCGCTGTTT